>PVJC01007792.1:0-49829 GCA_004026665.1 Murina feae
GTCAGCACTGACCCTGATGTCAGACAGGATACGTGTCTGCCAGGCCCCACATCCCGATGCCACCCCCTGCCATCTTCTCTCTTGGTGGAGGGAGGGACCTGTGACAAGAACACCACGTCCAGCTCAGTATGGGAATCCCACATGTGGCGAGCCATGGATCCAGACCTTACCTGAGTTACCACGTAGAATCCAAAACTGTGGATATTGTAGAAATACCCTAACCCAAACAGGGCAGTAAAGATGCCACTGGCCAGCATGCCGAACGTTAGGTAATACCTAATTGGCAGGCGCTCCCCTATTATGCCGCTGAGAAGAAGAAAAAAGAAAGACAAATATGAGAAAACAAACACACCCACAGTGTAAATGACCCTGCGATCTCTTTCCGGATGCTTTCCGGCTGTTCTCAGAGCTTTGAGAACTCCAGAGCACTACTGTTTCCAAGAAGATTTAATCACCATGACCTCCCAATGGGGTGTTTACTAACCAGAAACTGGTAATTGGAAACATCTTTTAAGACTTTTTATTTCTAATGAAAGTCACTGTCAAATAATAAACATCAAACACTATGGCTTACACATATGATGGCAGCCAATTTAAAAAATACACCAAACTTGTCTGGCTACTTAATCCTGCTTTTATATAAATAACATCCAGTTAACATTCAACTGTCAAACTGTAGGCAAGCATCATAAAAAGGAATCACCCGTGACCATGAGCAAGCCTCTTGGCCTGGAGCTGCTATTGAGGCACCCGAGAGGCTGATGGAATGGACACCATCCCACGTTTACCCGACTCCAGGCCACGCACACCTGCTGACACCTGCTAGGCGGGAGTTGGCCGTGAAGGTCCCCGCCAAATCTAATTGCGTCTGCTGTACCACACAACCGCGTGCCAAGGCGGCCCTGAGAGGCCGTCCCGGGAGCGGTGCACTCCCTGCTGCAGGGCGAGCCCACATGGCCTCCACCTTGGCCAGATTCTCGTGGTCACGCTCACTGGCCAGCTGCCTGAAAAAGGGTCTTTGTTGGTAAGTAAGCAACAACAGAAGCGCTTCATTTAAACCAGGTTTCTTCACCTCGGCACTCCTGCCACCTGGGGCTGGGTGAGGGCTGTGCCGTGTGCTGTGGCATGTGAGCAGCATCCTGGTCTCTGCCCACTGGATGCCAGAAGCACCCTTTCTCCAGCCAGGACAACCACATTTAAAAAATATGTCCCCAGATGTTGCTCTATATTTCCTAAGGAACAAAATCACTCCCAGCTGAGAAGAACATTTAAATACTGTTTTCTAGTCACTGAGAAAGACATACTCCAACTTTGGGTCTTTTATTCTATAGGTTGTTGGTGCCCAGTGAGAGCAATATTTGTTTTTTTTTAATTTTTTAAAACTATATTTTATTGATTTTTTACAGAGAGGAAGGGAGAAGGATAGAGAGTTAGAAACATCGATGAGAGAAACATGGATCAGCTGCCTCCTGCACACCTCCTACTGCAGATGTACCCGCAACCAAGGTACATGCCCTTGACCAGAATCAAACCTGGGACCTTTCAGTTTGCAGGCTGACGCTCTATCTACCGAGCCAAACCAGTTAGGGCGAGAGCAATCTTTAGAATAAACATTATTCCTCATGGTGGAACAGGCTGTGCACCACTCGCTTCAGCTTCCCTGTCTGCTGCCGCCCATATCTGTAACACCGTGCAAATATGCAAACACAAGAAAGTAAACCACTCTCCACCAGAGGGAACCTGCCTGGCTGGCACCACCCACCCACAAGGGCATTGGGCTAGGGTGGGGCCCAGGTCCTGATGACGCCACATCTGGTGGGTCTCACAGAAGAGGCTCTACATCGACAGAATCCCCGAGATGCTAGAATCTCTGAAGATCTCAGTCTCCAAACAAAAGCCTCTTGGGCTAAAGTCCTTACTTTTTATTATGCTCATTTCCCCCACAACCCTGCTGGACTGACATAATTCTAGTATTTAACCTGCCCCCAACATGTCCTGTTACTCATTTAACATGTACCGCCTTCCTAGTCAGTTCAAGAATGGGATCAAGGAGAACCCAGGATAATAATCACGTGTGGCAGACGCTGGGCATGTGCCACGTGCCGGGACTGTGCCGAGTGCCCTGAATATATTAACGCATTCATCCCACCTGTCCTCTGAGATGAGAACTACTATTTCCCCCGATGTGCAAAGCTGAACAGGGACTTGCCCACGGTCACATGAGTAGGCGTGGAGCCAGGATTCAGATCCCAGCAGTGTCTCTGCATCCTCACCCAGCCACATGCCACAAGTCCCCTGCGCTCAGGTGAGGAGCCTGTGTGTGCTGAGCAGGGTGTCCAGGTGGACAAGTGCAGCACACACTTGGTAAACTGCGGACTCAGTGATTTGGGACACGTAAACAGGTGGTGGCCGCAGAAAGCAGAGGCGAGGGAGCATGCTCTCTGCTGAGCATCACGAGGAGTCACCAGTACCCTGCCCCTAAGTGACCACATCCCAGCAGGGCCAGGAAGGCATCGTGAAGAGCCCACCTGCCCAGCAGAGTGCCCTGGCTCTCACTCTTTCCCGGTCTCTAAGAAGAGACTGGCAGGTGGGGGGGGCTGGCAGGCGGGGCCTGGTGTCACGCATCCTGCCTTCCTCAGTGCACACACCTGAGCAGGTCCTGCGCGCAATGGTGTAATGGGCCAGGGTCCCACAGGCTCAGGCGGACCTACCTCAGGTACATGCCGATGGCGTACGCGCACAGGAAGGAGTAGTCCAGGGCCCCGAGCAGCTGCTGGTAGTTGTCCTGATCTGGATGGTGAAAAGTAACAGGCGGAGGTGAATGGTGCTTAGCTGTCACTCAATGTCAGTGCACATTCCCGAGGGGCAACCATACACAGAACCTCTGCTCTCCGAGGAAGACGGAGAATGTGGTGAATGCGTGCTGCTGGGCTGCTTGGCAAACAGAAATACAGCCACCACATTCCAAACAACCACTAGGCAGTTACTAGTTGTGTGGCTAAATCCTCCTGGCTCAGGGTGAGCATCCATCCCCTCATTTCCTCCAACACCCGCTTGGGCCAGCCCCGCACCAGGCCTCGGTGGTCTCTCCCTTCCACCCGCGTCTGTGCTCTGTGCACCTGAACTTCCCACTCTGACAACTACGACATGCAAACCGTGGTCGGATTTCCCCGCCAAGAGGATCTCTGTTCAGTCGGTAACACTTCTGCACACAGGTCCCGTGACAGGCCAGCAGCTGGGGAAGTGGGACTGTGGTAGGTCAGCTCCCTGGGCACAGTTACCCTCAAGGACATGGGCACTACTGCTGAATTAGCAAGGCTGGAGGAGCTGGAGAAGCCGGAGGAGTGGGCCACACCAGCATATCCCAGCGCCTGCTGTGGGAGAACCCTCCCTGTGGGGACAGCCCGTTTCAGACCTGCAGGAACAGAGAACTCACCAAATGGGGCCCAGCCGCAGTCCGTCTCATTGTCTGGGAGCTGAGGGGAGGGGAGGGCGCTGGCTTTCGGGCTCTGGCTGTTGACACTGACTTCAGCCTCATTCCCGGTGCAGTATTTGTGGAGCTCACCCTGGGACAATGGGAGGCAGAGGCCAGAGAGAAAGGGCACTCAGCAGGGGTGCAGGGTCAGAACAGCGCCCTCTCTTACCAGCCTTCCTAGGGGTCCCAGCTCTAGGGGAGGACGTCACCGTGGGACACTCTGCCTGGGGACCACAGAATGCGGGCGGGTACGGTTTCCCAGGCTCTCCCGCAGCCCTGCTCCTGAGCACACAGAGCAAACACAGCATGTCCAGAGCGACAAAGAGGACTGCTCAGAGCAGCTGTGCGCTGAACGCTGCCTGCCTGTCATTCTTAGACTGCCTGCCCATCATCCTTGGACCACTGTCCATCATCCTCAGGCCACCTGCCCAGAATGGACCAATGGGTTCATCTCGCTAGGTCTACATGGCTGGCTAAACGCTGCAGTGATACAAGGGCTGCAGTGATACAAGGGAATAGTTCCAGGTCCACGCAACTAAGAGGGCCTCCCCCACAAACAATAAGCCTGACACAGAGGAGCTCCAATGGTAGGACTCCGTTTCCATTCATGATGTTCAAGGACAGGACAGTGACTCCATGGCGACCTTCATTACCACGGCTGGGCACAAGGAGCCTTCTGGGAGTTGGCAAAGGGCCAGACCTCAACCAGATGATGATTTCCTGAGGGAGCCTGGTGCACAGGACTCATTCACTCTATGCTCATGTGGCTGTGTCAGCATCACCAGGGCATTGCCCTAAAACTCTAGCCAAGGATTCTGCTTTACAAATTCAAAGTAGCTATCTGCCAAGTAGCTCTCCTCAGCAGACCACTGACAGGGAGTGGAGGAAAGGCCGCAGAGGGCAATGCAATTACAGTCCTGGGTCAGTGCCCTGCCAACGACGAGAAAGTGAGAGAGGGGCCATCGAGCTGCAACGAGCTGTCTTTGGCAAAGGACAATTTCCTTGTTCCTCCTACAATAAAGAGTCAAATGCCACCCAAGCCTGTCGACAATCTATAGGCAAAATGATAGAATTCCAACAAGGGTCAGAAAATCATCTTGCTTTCCCCCAAGTCATGACTGGCTTATTATGTAGGCTGTAAAATCTTCTTTACTCAAAGTCAAGTTTAACTGGCTATTATGTAGGTTATTATCTACTTGAATCTTCTTTACTCAAAGTCTAGTTAAATGCTGGTTTAATAGCTTCCTGCCCGCCCATCACGCAAGCAGGAACTCGGCGTTCTAAGAATAACGAAGAGTCACCACCACAGCCCAACTCAGGGTCAAAGCATGATGATCATAGAAGTGATTTGGGAACAATTTAGGATTGGATGTTTTGGAGAGAAATTCACACAAGAATAAATATTGAACTATACTTTAGGATTCTGAAACTGTCAATATTACTGAGAGTATACTACCTTTGAAAGTATAAATCCTAAAACATTTTAAATTCAGAAAAGAGAAATTTAAAAAGCAAAGCTGCAAAATAACTTGCTTCTACATAATCCATTTTCTCCATTTACCTTCCCGTCTCGCCCCCCCCCCCCCACCAGTTGTCTCTTAAAGTGACTAATTCCTTACAGAGATTACAGGCAGGATAAGAAACTAAGTGTTTCATGATTTCTTACCTTAACTATGCTGATAGGCTTTCGAGATAAGTGGAAACTCGCATACAGCAAAAATGTTAAAATGAAAATGAAGGTTCGATACCTGAAACACAAAACAGTGTAGGAAATGATGCCCAATGACACGCGCTGCATGAGGAACACATGGCCACTGTAACTCTTAAATTTTCTTACGCTGCATATTATTCATTCAGCCATTATCAAGTATTGAATCCTATTGGTCATCCTATATAATAAAAGGCTAATATGCAAATTGACCCTAATGGCAGAACGATTGGTCGCTATGATGCTCACTGACCACCAGGGGGCAGACACTCAATGCAGGAGCTGCCCCCTTACAGTCAGTGTGCTCCCACAGGGGGAGCACTGCCCAGCCAGAAGCTGGGCTCACGGCTGGCGAGTCCAGCGGCAGTGATTGGAACCTCTTCTACCTCTGTGGCAGTGCTAAGGATGGCTATAGGGAGTGGGCCTAAGCTGGCAGTCAGACCTCCCCTAAAGGCCCCCAAACTGCGAGAGGATGCAGGCCAGGCTGAGGGACCCCGCTGAGCGCATGAATTTCATGCAGCAGGCCTTTAGTATCACTATAATATTATATTTTAAAAGTGAGACTTCTGTTTGGTCCAAATTAAAACTATTTAAACATTCATTTAAAAAAACCCCACTATAAATGCCCTAGCTGGTTTTGCTTAGTGGATAGAGCATTGGCCTGCAGACAAAAGAGTCCTGGGTTTGATTCTGGACAAGAGCACATATGGTGGTTGCAGGTTCCTCCCTGGCCCAGTCCCTGGTTGGGGTGTGGGAAGGAGACAATGTGTTCTTCTCACATTGATGTTTCTCTGTCTCTCCCTCTCTCTTCCACTCTCTCTAAAAGATCAAAGGAAAAATGTCCTTGGGTGAGGATTAACAACAACAACAAAAATACAACACCACAATCAAAGAGAAATCTGGGACTCAGAAGCTGAACCATGTTTACAAAGCAGACAGAAAGGAATGATTCTGTAGTCTGAGACAAAATTAACTGCAAGCTTCTTGTAAGCGGCTATCCTGGGCACTGACGATCATATTTTTTACTTTTTAGCTTCTATGCAACTTTTCCAAAAGACACAAGCAAGGCAGAGACACAAATATCTCACTGACCTCAATGAGAAAAATCAATGATGCTGACAAGCTATGAATAAGGCCGATGCATAAAAATACTGGCCAAAGCCCTGATGCTCTTTCTGGTTTATGAGAAAAGCAGTCGGGGGGTGGGGGGAGGGGGAGGGAGAGTGCTGAAATATATGGGTGTCTAAAAAAAAAAGATACTTTAGTAAGAAGATAAAAGTTCATTCCAGTCTAAAAATTTGAACCATGCTATCATGGAAAAACATTTCTTAAGGGGAAAAAGTACATCAGGAGGAAAAAGTATTTGTCAAGAGATAATGACAGGGGCCCCCCCCCAGGAGGGCAGGTCCTTCTGTGTCCTGAGACCCAGCCCCTCACCCTGAAGAACTTGTCCTCTTTCTGGCCTGGAAAGGCTGGTGACTTTCAAGTGGAGTGAGGCTCGGATTGAAAATTACCCAGCACAGAGGTGGCAGAGATAGGAAAGAGGCAGGAGGGGCCCCAGCCCACACAGGAGCCATGTCCACTGGTCCTTGGTGGCACTGGACCCTCCTCCAGGCTCTGTCTACAGCTGTGATTGACACCTCAAGGGCAACTTTCCTCCAATAACATGAAGAATCCTAGGGATGCCTGCCTCTTTGGCCAGTAGGGGACAAATACATATTTCTGGATTTAAAAAAAAGTTATATTTCAGGTGGGGAAAAAATGTTGATGGGACCATGGGACTAGAACCTTTAACTGCCAGGATACCTGTGCCTTAGGGAGAGGAAGACACTCAGCAACTACTTCATAAATGAGTAACGAAATGCCCCCATGTATTCCTCTTCACCAAGGAAATACACACTGAGGGTTTTCCTAGGATTCTTCACTCTCCAAGCCCATGCCAAGGATCAGATAGGAAAAAAGTAAAATAATAAAAAAAAAATGAGTGTATATTTCATCCCAACGGACAAACACTATGTAAGGTACAGTGGGTTTGTCCCAAACTCCAGGCCTTTGTCCTTATGTTTCTGAAAACCATCTGTTTGAGTCAGGAATGACATTCTCTCAGTTCTTTGCCTGAAGCTCTGTTATCCCACCTAACTCTAGGCTCCTATGTGCCTTAAGTTGCCCGCAAAGGAAGATTCTAGATATCAGAAGTCTGTAAGCCCTCAATACCCAAATTTCCAGCCCACAGGCAGATCCGCTGGCTACTTGTGTCCATACTAGATGTAAATTACAAGGGTGCGTGCAGCCTATGGGGATCCCTGACCTGCCCCCATTTGCGTACAGGGGTCCCTTTTCCAATTTCCACAAGGAGTATTTTGAAAAAGTCCTCAGACTGGGTCACCTTCACTCCTCCCTAATCCGAGCATGAGGAAGAATCTGGTGACAGGTATGGGACCTACCAGGAGAATCTGAAGTTCATAATCACCCAGCTGGGAAGGACTTTGAGAAAGTAGCTTTACTGAAATGGGCCATGGGTTCATGCTCTCTATCCACATAAATAAAGCTATTTATAAATATTCTATTTTTATTAAACACATTCACATGTTTATACAATAGAACAAATAACCCAGAACTGAAGAGCTCCTCCATGTGTTCAGGCAACGTCTAAAGAGTCCTGGGACCTGAATATACCTGCATCCTCAGGCAGTCAAGATGTTTAAGGTACTGAAGCTTAGTGGCAATCCCTGGGCCACTGCCCCCCTTCCCTGGGCCTCCACCTCCATCCCGGGGCCCCTGCCCCTTCTCTAACTGGGCCTGGCAGCACAAAGGTGGTTCCAGGACTGGACCTCGTTGGGGGACACCAAGCAGAGCACATGCCCAGGGACGCTCCATGAACACATGGCCACAGAGGAGAACAGCATCTGTTTCCAGCTGAACTGAATGTTCAGCTCGGTTTTGGGTGGAAGTGAAATACCTTGATGACTCAGCAGGTTGCCAGGTTCCCTCAGAGACCCTTTTTATTTCTGCGGGGTCATCTTGGGTTATGGGGCTGAAGTCCTAACCCTCCTCAGTCCTTTGCCACTTTGTGGTTCTACCTTCATTGTCTTTCTTCTTTTATCATTCACCACGCAAGGATTCTGGGTGATGTTAGGGTCTCTTTATCCATCTTGTACTGAGTTGCATACTGCCCCCCTAAATTCATGTCCACCTAAAAGTCTCAGAATGTGACTTTATTTGCACATGTAATTAGTTAAGCTGAGGTCATACTTAACTCATGTATGACCTCAAATCCAATGAGATCCTAAGTCCAGTGACTGACATCCTTATAAAAGCCAAGTGAAGACACAGAGACAGACAGGGAGGAAAACCCTGCGTGTGACAACAGGCACAGGAGTGCAGGGGACTGCCAGCCACGGCCAGAGGCTGGAAGAGGCAGGAAGGACTCTTCCCAGGCCCTGCTGACACCTCCATCTCACACCTCTGGCCTCCAGACGGTGAGAATACACGTCTGTTGTTTTAAGGCACCCAGTGTGAGGCACTTTGTTACAGCAGCCCTAGGACACTAATATGGTCCTCTACTTTTGTGTTTTGTGGTTACATTTAGGCTTGCAAATATTAAGAAAACACAATTAAAACGAATGATCAAATCCTTTCATTCATCAGTGTCTCACTTTGTGTAGTTATGCCAGACTCTAGCATTCTCTGCATCTACCAATCCTGCAGGAAGAGTGTTTGGGTTAAACCCAAGTTTTTAGCAAAAAAGCCACTCTTGACAATGATGGCACAGGACAGGTGCACCTTCTAAGCTTCCTTAGAAATGCTCCCAGCTGAAGAGCGGCCTGCTCCACAGTAAGACTCAATGCAGAATGTGTTTCCTCATTTGAGTGTTATTTATCTCAGTCATATGCAAATAAGGAATATGCAAATAAGGAACACACAAATGCTTTAGATGAGAGTCACTGAGCAGTCTGACTTGGCACCGAAATTAGCCCAAAGACACCCTTAATTTAGAAACAATGAAACCACACAGCTGTGATGCGAGTCCTTTTCACAGCATCCGAGGGAGGCACATGACTTCAGTGACATCAGCACTGATCACTTGGTTAAGGGGCTGCCTGCCAGACCCTCCCCCACTGCCCTTAGGGAAGCTATAACCTTTCTCTCTAAGTAACTAGTAAGGAATTTGTGGGAACACACTTTGAGGTTAAGTAAATAAGCTCTTCATCCAACTTTCCCCCAAGACTGTGCGTCCCCTGGTGATTCTCACCTAAACTAAGCATTGCTGATGGCGACAGACTGGCTGTCCAGGTTACAGACACTCGCGTCTCCTTAGGAGCTGCCCTTTTGCTGTGGGGACGGGCTTTCCTTTCTCCCACTCACTCACTGAACTATAGCCGTGTGAACTCACTGGATTCCAATAATATTCAAGGGCTACAATTCATTACTAGTGTCATTGACCTTAAATATCAAATCATCTCAGACATGGCAGTAACAGCCCTTTTGTTTTCAAGCACACCCTCATTTTCTGGCGCGAGACATTCCTGGCTCCTCTTACTTCCCTTGCCCCAGTGCTGGCATAGCCCTGTTTTCAAAGACGCCCAGCTCCTTCCACGGGAAACAGCGCATAGTCACCAAGATCTGGCACCAGGCGTGCTCAGTGCTGTGGTGTGCTGCTGTTCCCAGGGCCTTTTGGTGGGCAGGGATAGGACATTTTACACACACACACGCAGGCATGCAATACATACACACACAGGCACACAGGCATGCAATACATGCACACCACATACACATACACACACACAGGCAGGCATGCAATACACACACACCATGTACATGTACACACACAGGCATGCAATACATACACACAGGCATGTAATACATACACACACAGGCATGCAATACATACTCACACACCATGTACACGTACACACACAGACATGCAATACAGACACACACCACGTACACGTACACACACACACAGGCATGCAATACATACACACACACCATGACATGTACACACACAGGCATGCAATACATATACACACACACTGCATACATGTACACACACAGGCATATATATTTAATGCTCCCCTGCTTTCTCACCAGTTCCTCTTAATTCCTATCCAATACCACACGATTCATTCAGTCCCTCCCTGCCCATATTTTTAACTCCTTCCCCATCAGTGAGCAGCTGTTTCCTTTCTGTGGTATTCTTGACAAAATCTGAATCTAATCGGGAGGAAATACTAGATACATCCCAAAGCAAAAGACAGTCTCTTAAAAAAATTGACATTTCTTTCAGAAATGTCAAGGTCATAAAAGACAAAGAAATGCCAAGAGAAAGTCCAGATGAAAGGATATTAAACTTACAGGACAGCTAAATGCAGCGTGCAGCCCTGGACTGCATCCTGGGCCAGGAAGAAAGCTACAAAGACATTATTGGACATCTGGTAGGATTTTGAATGTGGACTATGGATTAGATGATAGGACTGTATCAGTGTTAAATTTCCTGATTTTGATCTGTGTGTGTAGTTATACGAGAATATCTTATTTATAGGAAATACTTGCTGATGTATTTAGAAATAAAACATAAAGTCTGCAACTTATCCTCAAATGTTCATGCGGCATTTTACACACACATACACACATGCACACGCGCGCACACACACACAAAGCACACACACGTGCACATGCACATGCACATACACGCACGGAGAAGCAAAAAATAACAGTGCTTTGGATTTGTTTGCAGGTGGAGCCCAGGCCTCAAAGCTGCCCTAGTTCACTGTACTTGAGATTCAAAGCCCAGGAGAGAGACCTGTAGTTCCCCACCCCCCTCACCCGATCCCACCTGCCTCCTGCGCCATTCACTGTTCGAGGAAGGTCCTGGGAATAAGGCCTCGGCCTTGAGGGCCTCCACTGGTTGCCATGAGATGGAAAGTCCTGAGACTTACTTGCCTATCCCAACTGCACACAAAGGAGGGATGTCAGTTCCCCAATAGAAGTCAAAGTGATGCTAGAAAGGGCAGGTGTGCTGGGTAGAAACACACAGAAAATGTCCTTTGTAGGAATGTTAAAGCCAGTCTCTTTAGGATTGCTAAATCTCAGCTAAAAATAACTTTTAAAGGTCAAAGAGCAAGTTGGAGGCAGAGATGGAAGAGAACCGAGAAAAATACTCTGTAGCCTTGCTACCCACAGTGTGGCCGATGGACTGATGGCACATCTCCTGGGAGATGCAGACTCTCAGGCCCACCCTGGGCCTATGAGTCAGAATCTGCATTTTAACAAGTTCTCTGGATGATTCACACGCTCACTGAAGTTTGAGAAGCACTGCTCTATCTTTGTAGGGCTCACCCGTAAAAAAATAAGAATCTCTGATACACAGCAGTTCTTTGTAACATTCTTTTAATTTCTTCTGTGAGTTTGAAAATTATATCAAAAGAAAGTTATAAAACTAAGAAGCTAACCACCCCCCAAGATAAAAGGTCAATCTTGGAACACTTGTGGCTAGATCTGCAGCAGGCACGAAATGAGTCAATGACGGGACTGCTCTGGAAAGAATGAGATGTCTAAGTCCCACCTGACACCCAGCAGAGGCCTGAGAAGATGCAAAGGGTGTGGAGGCCACAGGTGGGTTGTCATGATGAGATGAAGGGGTCCAGAATATGCCACTAGGGCATAAAAATTATTTTGAGGGGAAAGCATTTGAGTTCCTGAAATCTCTTATCTGTCTAAAATCAGAGCCCCCCGAAAGAACTCAACTGTGCTAAATCCCTCCCTGGGAAGAAACAGGGGAGACGGACTCATTACTGAACGTGAGAAGTGTCCACATCACAGCCACAGACACTACCAACATTATCACATCTCCCGTCCATTCTTCTAAGGCCCACTTACATTTCCAAAAAGGCATCTGTTTCCCCATCAGTGCCCTGTCCTCCTTCTCTTCCCTTATTAAGGTGGCATATTAGCCCCAAATTCTAATACCTCTTAGAGTCACAGTTTTCTGTAAACTCCTATGTATATGTGACTCAGTTTCTTTTCTCTTGTGAATCTTTTTGTCAGTTTTATTTGCATGCTCCCAATTACTGGACCAAAGAGGGCAGAAGAAAACTTTTCCTTCCCAAATGAGATCAGGAGGGGAGACACCACTGAGGCCAGAAATCCCAGCTCTAGACTCTGCCCTCACCATCGGCTTCCTCCAAGGGGCACGGAATTCATGCCCCTCCCGCCCTTCCCGGAAAAGGACCCTCAGAGCACACAAGCAGGGTGTCTCGGAAGAGGAAGTTGGGCTCTGGTCAGCATCTAACTTGTTAAGATTTCACAGGCATGCGATAACCCTGCCAGTGGTGAGCGGTCATTTTTCTGTGGGAGCTGTGATAATTACAGAAACCACTGACGACCACGAAGGAGTCCGCATGCTATCTGTCAGTGCCAGAGCCAAAGACGAAGGACAATGGCAACGTTCCTCACAGCTTCCACCGCCGCTAAGTGACTCCATGGTTACAGGGAGGACAGCATCCGTGAGCATTTATCATGAAACCGGGGAGAGCCCCCTGCACAGCGGCCCTCACCCACACTCAGGGCCATGCTGAGGGCCAGAGCCACCAGGACTTACCACTGGTCCCGGGAGAAGGAGATGATGAAGCGAATGCCAGCAGGGAGTCGAGCCATTTACACGTGGACCTCAGAGCCTTGGCCACAAAATCAGACGCTTCATAAAGAGGTTAGTAATCCTGGCTCCCAGCCTCTCTCTTGTCCCTGCACTCGCACAGGCTGGAAAGGAAGTGGAGATGTCCTGTTTGGTCTCGTGCTCCTTCTCCTTTCTGCAGAAGCTGAGGTCTCTACAATGAGAAAGAGGAGGTGAAAAGTCAAGGGTGGTGCTAGCTGGTTTGGTTCAATGAATAGAGCATTAGCCTGTGGACTGAAGGGTCCCAGGTCCGATTCCGGTCAAGGGCACATGTCCGGGTTGCGGGCTCAATCCCCAGTAGAGGCACACAGGAGGCAGGTGATCAATGATTCTCTCTCATCATTGATGTTCCTATCTTTCTCTCTGAAATCAATAAAAATATATTTAAAAAAAAGAAAAGTCAGGGGTGCTGACAATGGCACCTTGGAGTCCTGGGCAGGAGAAACTCCCTATACAGTTGTTAGCCAGCCCAGATCAAAGCTGGCCTCGGGGAATGATGGGCATGGCCACCACCGGGACCACTAGGTGGCAGCACAGCATCCGCCTGGGGAAAGGGCGGGGCTTGTTCAGAGATCACTGAACTGAATTTCACATGATGTTCTGATGACATAAAAGAACCACTGAGTTCATCTCTATCTGGAAGGCATCTAGAGATCAACCCATTCGACCTTAATCACAGTACTCTACAGAATACTAACATTCACGTGAACCCAGTATGCGCCCCGTGGTTACAGAGCAGGCCAGGGAACCGGACGTGTTCCATTCCACCCACGCTGGACCAGGCCACAACTGAGCCACAATAACAGAGGGGAATGTGGGCCTGGACCAGATGGCAGGCCATCAAACCAATCATTTAACTGTGGCTTTGCAACTGAATAAAAATGCATCTAAAGCTGAGGGAATGAACTTCATCTCTTAGCTGCCTCTCCATTTCTCTTGAGGACACCTCAGAGGCCATGGGAAATGACCCCATGAAAGGAATGGGGAGGGGTGCCCCAACCGAAAGGGGCCGCAGCACACCAGGCAGGTCTCCTGTCCCAAAGCCATGACTCGCAGTTTTCATTCTTCTACACTTGGTAACAAGGAGCCTTTGGACCAATGTGCTAAACACTACAATTCCCAGTGTGTACAGAGCATGGGTCGATGAGTCGCACACTCACTGACAAATCACAGATTATGTAATTGTTAAAAAGAAAGCTACTTTTGAGTAAACACTCATCTTGATTTAAAGAAGATATTTATTTAATGTCTTCAAAACAGACAAATATACCAAACAGTTCAGATTTGGAGGACTTAAAGTTAGATTTGTAAGTGCCTGTCTTTTCAGTTAGACCTGTTCCCTGCGTCATTCCTGCCATCACTAAGTCAATCAAACAACCTTAACTCAAATCTGGTCAAACCTGTGACAGTAGCAACAATCCAGAAGGCACTGGAAAAGCAATGGGAAGGAAAGCTCCCTTTCTTTTTAAGATCATGCGGCTGGGCTCTTCCTCCTGTAAACCGGGTGAGAGCAAGTGCTACAGCCTTCATAATAAGTGCATTAGGACACGTGAAGACGGTGCGTTTGCAAGTGGAGTGTTAAGAGCTCAGTGTCATCCTGGGGAGGGGTTGATGCGGGAAAAGGAGACATACGTAATTCTTTAAACAATTTAAAAAGAAAAGCTCAGTGTTATGAGTCCTCTTCCTCCAAAGCGCGAACAGTGCCCTCAGAAAATCATTCCACTGAGTGCTGGCGGGACCTAGAGGCCTCCGTAGGTGAGCCCACGGCCATTCCGAGGAAGAGTCTGTGCTCACTCCAGAGGAACAATGAGGCCAGCTGCTGGACTAAGTGGGGCCAAATCTAGTTGATCCAGTTTCCCTCAGTCCCCTCCCCCTCCACCTCACTTCCTGCAGCCCAGCCCCTTCAAGGAGAGGGCAGCAGACCTGGAAATCATTTGACTTGACCTGTTTTGGGCACACAGCCCAAGCACATTTTGAAAAATGGCTCTCACTAGGCACCACAACAGGGAAAAGTGTCAGAATATCTGGTTTCATTCTGTTGTCAAAAGAGTGCAGCTTGGGAAATACCCATTAGAGCATCTTCATGAAAATTTGCAAAACGCACGTTTTTATACCCTCTTCCCAAATAGCCCAACTAGTCAATGGTTAGGAATGGCCTGAGGGAAGTTAGCCTGCGGGGGGGGGGGGGGGGCACCCACAGACTCCCCCTTGGTGATCGGTGCAGCCAGAGCAGAGCCCTGTGCTCTCTGGAGAAGAAAACAGTGAGACTCGAAAGTAAAGGCCAGAACAAGGTGGGAGGGTCTTCCCCGAGCTGCTGTGGGTGCCCAAACCAGCCCACGCGTGTGTTAGTGACCCATCACAAACAAAGTTTCTCCAGTGGGTCTTATTTTAAGGCAAAGGTGGGTGAGAACTGCGTGTCTCCCCAAAACGCGTTCTGTGAGAGGAACAACTTCCTTCCCAGAAAAAACACTTTCTGTGGTTTGTGCTTTAAAGGTTCTGCTCCCTGTGAACTATGAATGACAAAGGCCCTAGCGCCTTCCCTGAGGCTTAAATACGTCCTCTCCTCCCCAAGGAGACGCGTACACAAAACCTGGGCCAGTGCAGGCCCCGCAGGCGCGAGGGGTCTGGCTGGGGCAGGCGTCAAGTTGGATCTCAGGGAGTTCAAGGGGAGAGCAATGGGGGTGAAGCTGAGCTAGTTGCCCACGCAAACCACCTCACACAAGTTAAGTTCAAGGTCGGGCGAGTTTCCCAGGTGGTGCGGTCCCGCAGACTAAGGAAAGACAGGCTCAGGATTCCACCTTTGGAAGACTTTCGAGTCCTCCGTTCAATGCAGACCCTGAGGTCCAGGGCGGTGGGCAGTGGCCGGCTCTGGCAGCCTGCAGCTGGGAGAAAGGACACGAGCGCGCGGCTGGGGCGCCTTCTGGCGCCTCAGTCCCTATAAATACAGAAGGTCGCGTCTCCCGTGGTGGCAGGGCGACTCACAGCTCGGAATCAGCTGCTCAACAAGCAACCCAAAGGCCCCGGTGCTGAGCGGAGCCTCCAGGCGACTTTCCGCGCGGCTCCTCCCGGGTGCGGTCCCCGCGCAGGTGGACCCGGCGGGCACGCCCCCGTCCCCACAGCGCGGGTCTCCCCCGGCCCGGCCCGGGCGGGCGCCGGCTGTTATCACGGCCGCGGCGGGTGGGCAGGGACGCGGCGACAGCTCTGGCCCAGCCTGGATGCCCGCTCCGCGCAGCCTGCGAGCCGGCAGGGGGGCTGCTGCTCCGGACCCCTTATTCCCGGCCCGGGCCCAGACCAGCACAAAGGCGGGCGGCGGGGGAGCGGGGCGCAGGGGCTGGGTCCTCCCCACCCCCGCCCGGCGCCCCCGCCCCACGGCGTCCCCGCCTGTCGCCCGTGGCGGCAGGTGCAGCGCGGCGCGGCCCCGCAGGTGCAGGCGGGGAGGAGGGTCCCCGCGTGGATCGATCGCAGCCCCGCGCCTCACCTGCGCCGCCGGGCCCGCTCCGCAGCCCGCGGCTCCCGGAGCTTCCTGCTCGTGACTTCCTGGGGCGGCGCGAGGCCCTGCGGCCCTTTCGCTTTCCTGCGGCCGCGGGCGCGGCTCGGCCCCTCCCCTTTCCTTCAGTCCCTGCCTGTCCTCCCCAGGCCTCAGCGCCCCATCCCAAACAGCCCTGGCCGGTTGTGGCCATCCCTCACCCCGCACTCCCCACCCGCCTGCCCGCTCAGGATTCTTGGGGCATCGTGTGTCCTTGCACCTGGCATGTCCTCCACTGGCCACCGGGAGCTCCCCAAAGGCCCTGTGTCCTTAAAGTAGGTCTCAGCTAATGGCCGGGAAGCCAGGACCAGCTAAAGAGGGCTGCCTGGGCCTCCCAACCTTTCTGCCCGCTGCCCCTTCTCAAGGGTCAGAACCATGAAGCTGGCGCTCTACTAAGTGAACATGGGGCCAAGGCCAGGCTGTGTTGAACCATCTTCCATCACACGTGTCCACGTGTGGCACGCAGCTCACACGGCTGTTCTGAACGCCAGCCTGGCCCCAGTCACTTGCACTGACACCCACCATCGCTGGGGCCTCACAGACAGTTCCCATGTCAATCCAGTGTCAGTCCAGGAACAACCTTCTGGATGCCACCCTCACCTCTTGCCAGACATTGACCTGGGGCAGCCCCGAGCAGGGCTGGATGAGAGATGAGCCTGGGGGTACCCACAGAGCACTCCCAGCACACACTGCATCCAGCACAGCCTGGTCCCAGCTCCCGGGGAGGGCAAAGAGAGGCAGAAAAACACCTTGCCATAGAATTCCTGAAAGACTGCCCCTCATTAAAACAATCCTTAAGGCTAGAACCAATCCGAGGCCAGGCTGTAAGTGCTCCAAAAGGTCTCTGTGAACAGTGCCCTGGACCTCGAGGCACACTGCCTTGCCCTGCCCAGCACCCCTTGGGCAGGCCTCCTCCCTGCCAGGCCTTATAGCCCCTCCCCCCTTTCCAGAGTACTCTGACACGTTTTCCTGTTGGTTGAGTTGGGTCGTGCCAAATGCACCCCTTCTTTATGCTTTTGAGAAGTGTTCATGCAGAAAGGAAACCTGCCGGCCTCACTGTGGCCCCAAGGTACAGCGACAGGGTACCCCCTCCCCTTTCCTGCAAGGGAGCTGGTCCAGGGCCTCTGGACTTCTATCTCTCTCTTTGGCAAGGACTCTTTCTGTGGAACTCCTCTCTCAGCCAATTCCTTCTTCCTCTAACGCTCTATTCCCGGTGATGCCCAAATCAGCCCTGTCTGGCTTCCCTCTGGCTCACACCACGGTCTGCTCAGGGCTCCTCTGCTCTCCTGGAACCTGGGCATCAGCTTCCCCACTTCCAAGCTCTCCCTCAGGCAGCCACTTTCCCAGCTGCCTCCAACTGCTGTCCTGAAGCAGGTCAGATTCTGTCATTCCTGGACACCTTTCAGGATCCCTGTCGCCTGCAGGAAGGAGAGCACATTCTTTAGTAACTGGAAAACAAGGCCTGAACTCATGCATGCAGCCTCCTCCCCAAACCTTCTGGATGGCTCTGCAGTTTCCAAGACAAGCGCTTTCTCATGGGTTGGTGTTTCTGTCTGGCCCTTCCTAATGAGCACGGACTCTGAGGCAGGTCAGCATTCTCTGTCCTCTCCGGCCATCTTCACTGCATTTCCGGGCATTGTGGGCACCTCTTCATCCTGACTTAGCACGTGAGCCGGGACCAGTTCTTTCTAAATCTATCTTCGGGGTCAGAGGGATTCTCTGGGTTTGTGCACTGACTTGAAGGACACTGATCCATGTCTGCGAATTGTTCGAATGAATGCAGTGTGGCACCGTACAGGGCGTCCTCATGTTTTTCATTTTCTCACATAGAAAACATCTGTATGGCACCTGGGCAAAACCAGAGGGGCTCTGGGGTGGTCCATATCATACTTGCTAATTGAAAAGACTAATCTTTTAATTCTATAAAGATTAAGACTTATTTAGCAAATATTAATCTTTTATAGGATTATAAGAAATACTTAAACATGGATTAGAGGATTCAGTAAATTTGTGGAAGACTCCCACATAAAAGTTCCCATTCTGAAATGAAAGCTTGGGATTGCTCCAATGAACATCCAGGTTTTATGCTGACATAGCTGCACTCAAGCTCAGGACAGAACAGGCAGCTGGGGCATCATTACGGAGACATTTCTTCTTGCAGGTAGCTAACTTTGAAGCCGTTATTTACAATTACACAAATTTTACAGCAGTTGAAATGATATTTAAAGAATCTAACAACTCTCCCTTTTCTTTCATTGATGTATACTATTGACATTTCTGGTGAGAATCGAGTGAACTTCCAATCCAGTTGGATTGTTCAGATCCAGGATTTCAAAATCATGACAAAGTGTGCCAGGCTAGCTGAGGGCTGCCCTCGGGCTGCCATTGACACAGCTGTGGCCAAGGTTCCAGAGAGACAAGCCCAGGTGCCCAGACTCCGGGCTGCCAACTGAGCACACTGCCTTGGCAGGACCCTGCCTTAACCCAAAACGTTCATGCTTGCTTTGCATTTGTTTTGATTATTTCAGTACGAGAGGAACACTAGATGAGAGGTTTGTTCACTCCTACCCAACAGGGGTTCATTGGGTGCCCAAGGAGGCCAGTCTTGTGCCAGCGCCGAAGCCTCAGGTCAACAGGGGTCTTTGCCTTTGAAGAGTTCATGGAGCAAAAGCCAGGTGGCAAGAACAGGGAGGCTGATGTGAGGCTGAGGGGAAGGGTTCACATTCATCCCCTAGGGGTGCCCTAGCCAAGTACCTCACACTGGCCAGCCAGACGTCTGAGAGAAAGTGCTGGCAGGGCCCTCACTCCTCCAGAGGCTCCAGGCCACAATCTGTCTGCCTTTCTCTTAGCCTCTGGTGTTGCTGGCTCTCCTGGTGTTTCTTAGCTTGTAGCTGCATCACTCCAGTCCGCCTCTGTCATCACATGGTGTCTTCCTGTGTATCTGTTCATAGCATCTTCCTTCTGTGTGTCTGTGTCTCTCCTCTCCTAAGGACAGCAGTCCTATTGGATTTAGGGGCCACCCTCCTCCAGTAGGGCTTCAACTGAACTGGTTACATCTGCAACTACCCTAGCTCCAAATAAGGTCCCGTTCTGGAGTTCCAGGAAGGAAATGACTTTTTTTTTGGTGGGGGGGGTGTGGGGGGGTCACTATTTAACCCAGTACTGGGCTATTACATAAGGGGAAATGAGTGAAAAATGCATCCCCAGGCTGGCAACATCAGGAAGCTGTTAGCACCCTAAGCCTGAAGAAGGAGAGAGCTGAGGCTGCAGACAAGAGGAGGGGCTTGGAGAGAGAATGAAGCTGCTGTGAATGTACGGCCCAGCAGGGAGGAGCAGGAACAAACAGCCCACTCTCCTTTCCTCCTGTCTCCCACCCACCAACCCAGGCATGGGGGCGAAGAGCGCCACTGATGCCCCTTCCCTCAAATGAAGGCAGCAGACAGGTAACCAGCAATCCCAACACTGCTACACGCTGTAATAGAGGACACACCATGGGGTGCAAGAGGGGGTCACCTGGCCAAGACTAAATGGTCACAGGTGGTCACATCGCAGCAGCAGGGGAGGAACTGGCCAAGAGCACAATGCAAGCTGCAAACTGGTTTGGGGAGCGGTGATGGTGCGAATGATGTGGAGAGGGAAGGGGAGCTCCTGTGGCAATCCAGGCCTGAGATTACGGTTGCTGGGAGTGCAGACTCCAGAAAGGTGAGAGAAAGGAGGCAAGGGAGAGAGGAGCCGGGATGACACCCAGATGTGTGGCCCGGGCAGCTAAGTGGGTGGTGGAGTCTTAATGGAGAGAGGGAACATACAGAGGAAACACAGACTTGGGGTGAGGCTGGGCTGGGAATTTACTTGAGCATTTGGTTCCTGGGGTAATTTCCCAGTGGAGATGTTGACCAGGGTTGGATCTGTGGGTCTGGAGTCTCTGGAAGAAGCCTAGGCTGGCAAGGGAGGCCTGTTATTGCCAGCAACCGACAGCATGAGACTAGACTGAATCCTCAGGGGGAGCTAACATTTCAGGGCCAGGCAGGGAGGAGGGCCAGAACCATGGATGGAGGAAAGCGTGATGTCCAAGAGCTCAAGGAAGGTGGTGTTTCCAGAAGGAGAGGGAGTAGATGCTGCGAAGAAGCCAGGTCTACTGGCTTCACCCAGAAGATCGTGGCTAATGCATCCATGAAGGTGGGGTGGGCGGCAGCTGCTGCGGGGATTGAGTGGGCATGGGGAAGAAGTGGCAGCAGGGAGCAGACAGCGTTTCAGGAAAGGAGGAGAGAGAAGGGCACAAGGCTGGAGGGGGACTGGGGGTGGAGGAAGGATATTTTTAAATGTAGGGATGTTTGTGAGCATATACAGAAGTCGGGAGAACATTACAGTAAAGCCCACGTCCCCAATACCCAGCTGCATCAATGATCAATGCATAGCCAACCTTCTTTTCTTTTTGTTTCGACCCACTTCCTTCTCCCCAGAAATATTTTGCAGCAAATTCCAGACGTCATATTTCATTTGTAACATTTCAATGTGGATCTCTAAAAGATACGGCTTTAAACGTAACCACAATACCATCATCAGGGCTCCCCCAACAAGAACAATTCCGTAATGGCATCCAGCGCCCAGCCCATGTTCTCACTTCCCCGACTGTCCTGAAACTGCCTGGCCCTCAATTTCGTCTTTCAGTGGAGGTCCAAACACTCCACAGGTGTATGGCTGTGTCTCCTAGGTCTCCCCTCTGTAGATTCCCCAGCACAGCCCCCCCTTCCCCACCTCTACCCCTACAATGTGTTGCAGTCATTGTTATAGAGACCAGGCCATTCCTTGTGCTGTCTCCCTCCCTCTGCTTGTGCTGATTTTGTCTTCGTGATTTGGTCTAACATGTTTTTCTTGAAATTGACAATGAGGTCTAGAGGCTCAATCAGATTTGGGTAGATTCAAGGCAAGCACACGACAGCTTTCTGAAATCTTAGATGTTCCTTGTCTAGGTTTATTAATTCACCAGAAGTCAGAATTCACAGAAGTGGTGAAACTGCTATTTTCAGTCTTTCTTTCCCTCTTTACTTCTATAAAGAGGACTCCTCATCAATTATTTAACATCAATTAGTGGACCCTGAGGTACAGTTTGCATAGGAAAGGCAGGATAAATGCAGGCTCCCTCTTTCGCCACTTTTCAAAATGAGCTGGTTTCTAGTATTCTTCAGAAGTTACCTGTGCGTTTCTTTTGCATTTTATTGTACGCGCCAGTGGACAGAGTCGCAGTTGGTGCGTTCTGACCCACCGCAGTGACGCTCCTGACTGCAGCTCGTTTGCCCGTCTGTGGTCAGTGGGGGCCTCTGCTAATCGTCTTGAGTCCGTCTGACATGATCCCAGTACATGATAGTGTCCTTGCTTTCTACTGTGACAAGATGTTGTTCCGAGCTCATTTCATACAATTTCTGCCTCAGACTTGGAATCTGCCATTTCTCCTAGGAGGCCGGCTCCTCAAGAAGCCAGAAGAGAGGACACAAGCAGGTATGTACAGGAAAGCAGGCCGCATCTTCAAGGACACAAGTCACCTCAGAGGCAGAAAGAAAAAGGAATCCAAAACACGTGAGAAGGAATGAGCTTCAGGTTGGAGAAGGTACTCTGCAGGCAGCTCATGTTGTAGGTGGGAAGACAAGAGCTGAGAGTTTGTATCTATTTTTACTTTGTGGCAGAAGATAAAGTCAGTCTCCGAAAGTGAGGAGAGAGGAGGTGGCCCCTGGTGTTGGGAGATAAGCGAGGATTTAGGGTAACAGGAAGGAGATGGCTGATTCCTATGGGTGCCCATCTGTGTGGCGCTGCGAGTGTGTCAGTGAGCCCAAGTGCTGAGAGGGAAACAGGTGGATGGGCCCAATTTGAAGGGAGGGTGTTTGCCATCCCCCCACCGGCAGTGAGGAGTCACTCCTTCCCTGGGCTTAAGAGGCAACTCTGACACCTACCGGAAAGTTCAGTCTTTCACGTGAGAGTCACTAGAAGGAGGATGATTTTATGTGCAGAATGAGGCCTATGCTAGGAACGGGGGTTGTGATGAGAAGTAAGACTTTCCAGAAAGGACCTTCTGTCCAGGAGCTCAGTCTCTCCACGGAAGAGGACTGTCCAGGTGAGGAGCGTGTCCCCGGGAAGGCCAAGGCGGGCCTAAGGGCAGCCCTGCCATCGGGCGCTATCTCCCTGAAGATGCTGTGAGGATACTGGCCTTCATTCAGAGCTCGAGCAAATGCCTCGGGCTTGGAAAGCGTAAAGCATTAGCCATTATTTGACAAACAAGAAAGGTAAGATCAGAACCTGCATACTTAACACAAAGGAGAGCTGATCAAAAAGCAAGACTTCTAGCAGTGGGGGCGCTAACAGGTGACACGGAAGATCCCTGTTTACTTAAATTTTTTAAAAATATGTTTTTATTGCTCTCAGAGAGAGGAAAGGAGAGGGAGAGATAGAAACATCAATGATGAGAGAATTATCGATCGTCTGCCTCTTCCACGCCTCTATTGGGCATGGAGACCACAACCCAGGTGCTGGTTCATTAGAAGAGGCAACCCCCGAACCACACCAGCCAGGCTGGATGCTGTTTAATGACTCACGTTGATGACAAGCAGGACAAGAGCCTCCCACTGTGAGGTGCGGCCTCAGGGGCTGTATGTGGCGGCGTCGCCCTCGGGTGTGGAGCTGCCCAGGCCCCAGCCCCCTAGGCCCCCGGCCCCCAGGTTGCGGAGCTCTTGCCTCCCTCACGTGTGAAAGCCCTCCACCAGGGCTCCTGGCCTGACGGGAAGGGTCTTGACCGACATTTAGACTCATCCTCGGGGCCTTTACCTGTAGGTCCCACCGGGTCAGGGAGAGTGGGAGGGGGTGCCAGAGGGCTCGATCCAAGCTCCAAAATAGGAGGTCTAAACCGGACTGAAAAGTCAGGGTACCCAGTCTTTAGAAATACGGGGGGCAGCCAGGAGAAAAAGCCAGGGTGGGGAGCAGTTGCCTCTGGGCTGTGAGGTGAGGAACAGAGGGACAAAGCTGTGCCTTTCAGTACCATTTATTTAAAACTGTAGGCATCTATTTTTGAATAAAGTAAATATTAATGTAAGGTACTGGCTTGTTAGTGGTAGGGTTTTAGCCCCTCTAACACCTAAGTTTGGGACACATATCAGGGAGACAGGCTTTTGCAAGGGTCCTGAAATCATCTGGAGGCCACTGCCTGCTTACAAGAGTGGCCGACTGCCGACACAGGGCGGGTGCGCAACTCTCCTTGCTCTGGACCCTCAGCCCTGGTTCCTGGTGGAACCCTTTCCCGTTATGCATGGAAAGGGGCTTGGTAAGGGGCATGGTGGCTGAGAAAGGCCCCAGCACCCCGGGGAGGAACCAGAGCCCAGCTGCAGGGGCTGCTGGCTTCTCTTCAACAGAGGCCCGCTGAGCGCTTAGGGAGGCACTGTCCTTGCTACAAAGGTGAATCGGACAGGTCCATTCTCAGGGAGCTCACAATGTAATTAGAATCTAAGACTTCAGAGAACCTCAAGCCGCAGGACCTAAAAGTCCCCCCCAATCCTCATTGAACATGCTATCCATTTTCTGGTGTCAATGATTTTAAAACTCTTTTAGAAAAAATATGGAAAAAAATGCATTTATTGAGTACTGTAACTTTTATGAATCACACAGCCTTTTGACTGTACCAAGGGAACTAATCAAGGCATGAACCAGTGAAGTGAGATTACTTTTTCCTAACTGATCTTGCTTATTTAATAAATGCGTATTTTACATTTCCATTCTTGTTCAACGGGACTCTTTTAGGGCCCCTGCGTGGAGACCCTGTACCTAGTGCCCTAAATAAACAGCACTAAGCCCACGAGCTCCAGCTCTGCCTGGAGGCCTAGCATGGCCCAGAGTGGATCCCGTCCTGGCCCTTCTCAGTGCCAGGCCTCAGTATGCTGATGGCGCCGGACCAGTCCTAGGACACCCAACACCACTGGCCTGGTTTAACTCCGCCTGGCTCTCGCCTCGGGCGAAGGGAGAGAAATGATTCACCCAGTAACCTGACCTCCGTACTTGGTCCATAATTGCCCAGATCCTCCTGGGGAGGAGAGAGAGAGATACAGAAAAGGGCTGACAAAGGCTTTTGGTGATGGTCCCAGAGTAGGTACCCAGAAGAGACACCTGAAACGGTATTTTCTTAAAGTAATGGAGCACAATATGCTTAAGTACCACCCCTACCTCCTTCACACTTGTATTAAACATATCCATTCATTGTTTCATAGAACCTTGAGTCAACTATCCTTAAAATGAAATATTACTTTTGTCTTTTAAAACACTTTTGAAGAAGTTTTGACATCTTCACCACATAAGGGTCTGAGATCATGGCAAATAAATGAAATGAAGTGCAAATAGGTATGCATTTAAAATGTTCAGAAGGATTCACACCAGAAGGCCAGCAGTGGCCATCTCTGGGAGGTGAGGCTATTGATCATCTTCCCTTTCTTCTTTAGCTTTTACTGTGCCAGTATTTTCCCGATTTGCCGATGGCATTTAGTAATTTTAATAACCTGAGCGTGGACTATATGTCAGGCTCTGTGCTAGACTGGGGGTAGGAGGTGGGGGTAGGGGGTGAGGGTAGGGGGTGAGGGTGGGGGGTGGGGTGGGCTGGGGAGACCAACCTGGAAACATGTCACAACTGTGCAGGGAGAGTGACAGAAGCACAGCACAGCAATGAAGGGGCTTGAGGCAATGAGGAAAAGTGTCCCCAAAGAGGTTACATCTGGGGAAGGTAGTCAAGTTGAAGGATTGTTTACCAGGTAGAGAAACATGAGAATCACATTTCAGAAAGAAGGAACAACCATTCAGACAGATGAGGGCATCCTGCAGAAAACGGGTCTAAATAACTGACAACAGTTAATGTAGATGAGATATAACCTTTTGGGGGAAAGGGGCTTATCCTCACAAATGACGGAGGAATACAAAGTAAAGGCACCATGAGATGCTGTTCTGCCCATCACATTAGCAAAGAAGGAAAGTTACTTACAGCAGGCGAGGGAGCACCCGAGGTCACTCTGCTGGGAAGAGTTGGGGCGGGCCATTCTAGGAGGCAATGGGGGGCAGGGAGTATGTATTTAGTTTTCATGCTCCGTCCCAGTGGTCCCGTAATGCTTCAATCCGCGTAACTGAATTCCAGAGCTGGATGTGAGATGTAGACGGGGATGTGTGCCCTCAGATGTTCACAGTGACTCTGTTCATTGGTTCCTTTATTTTGGGAGTGGTTCGCACAGGTGTGCCAGTGCACCACTTTGCTACGTTACTGACAGAAGTGAACATGTATTCTGTGCACAGCAAATATTATATAATCAACAACTTAAGAAGCCGAGTTAAATATACACATTATAGTTATAGAGCACCTGGTTTTTCCAGAGCATTTTTATCCGCATCATCTCAGTTGATCCTCAGGACTTTCCTGCAGGGTGGGCAGGGGCCTTAGTCTGAGACAGGAGTGTCTGTGTCCCTCAGCTTGTAGCCTCCTGCTGTCCCTTCCCCGGAGAACCTGACCCATCCTTAGGCGCTGGAAGGTGCAGCCCCTTGTACCATGGGGTCTCCCACCACCACCACTGGCCAGAGCAAGTATCACTAGTTCCTTCCACCTCCATATCCACTAGTAGGGAGGAGTGAGATCCATTTTAAAATGAGGAACTAACAACATGTAGCCACAAGGTATCACAGTTGGGCTATTTTTTTTTTTTAACAGAATTTGCCACAAATGGGTCTGTAATTTCCCCCCGCATTTCCTCATAGCTTCTTCCCCCTTCCACCCGCAAATATGACCTGATGACCTAGGGACATCCAGCTGTAGTTATTTAACTGATGTATTGAGAGAGCACCCCTGGAAAATGGAATCTGATTTAAGAAGAATTTTAAAAAATAAGGTAATAAAAGGAGTTAAAAATGGATGTACTTTGTTTTTCCTTCTTTTTTCCCAAGTGTTGCATAAAGTATAGCTGTGTGGCCAAATAGATCTAACATTCAATGTGAGAGGCATATGTTGTTTGAACACTTACTATATGCTGGGCACTGTGCTATGTGGTGGGGGAGGGGCGCAGAGATGAGTCACTAGCCTTGAGCTGCTGCCCAACGTGAACTTCCAGTCTGCGGGATTTCCTGGCAGCCCATCTCCACCCTGGCCGACTCCACTAACCCGGCTGCCCCACTGGTTGTGGTGCATTGCTGAATAATCCTGCTTTCTGGGCGGAAAAGAATGTTTTCCTCTCTCGATGACAGTATCTTCAATATCCTAAGGTGTGGATGGATGTATCTGTTTATTTCCTCCTTGTCGGTTACTATTTTTACAAGAGACAGAATCTCGAAAACTTAAAATACGAACACTTAAGAATCTGCACATGGATGTATTTTTTAGAAACTTCCGTCTCTTCCCACCCTCGTGTATATTAGTGCTAATGCTCATGCATTCAGCATAATCTGTTCATCACGGACTCACTTCTGGTGGCCACTAACAGCTATTGACGGGACCACCTTTAGCAGTTTGATCCTGGTCCGGAAGGAATCATGATTGAAAATGAGTCACAAGTTCCCCAAAGACCTAGTGATAGACAAAAGGTGCTTAGCCTACTCTCTGAGTGACAACAGCATAGTAAAATAATAGCTAACATCCACTGGGTGCTTTACTGTGCGCTGCCCACTGTGCTAAGCTCCTTATAAACATCTTATTCAGACCTTGCAGCAGCCCCGAGGGGCAGTTCGCTCCAGTCTCCTGTTTACAGATGGTGAACTGGCTTCAGAAAGAAGCCACCAGCTGGGGTTACGACCCTGGGTCTGACGCCTACCCACTAAATGCCACAAGAGCTATTTTAAAAAGAGAAGTTGCAATTCCTGTCTTTTTGATACCTACCTATATACACACACCTATGTCTATATGTGTACGTTTATATGTGTGCACGTACACAGTAGTTCACCTTGCAACACAAGTATTTTCTTAGCCTCGCATTTCCATAGCTAACTGGGGCCTGACTTCATTTTGTTGCACGTCCCTGCTTTCTATCTGGGCGGCGGCTGGACGCTGAAGTACAAAACCAAACACCTGTTTGCATTCCTCCGGCTCCCTCCCTTCCTAAGGCCTTTTCTCTGGCCGCCTGGCCCCGGGCCGGAGGTGGGTCAGGAAGGTGTGGCGGAAGGAAGGGGGCCGGAGGGCTTCCAAGACAGGCCTCTCCCTGGGCAGCGCCCTGCGGAGCAGAAGGACCCTCCCCAGGGCCGAGCTTGCCTTACTCTCCTTTTGGACTCGCGGGGTGGGGAGTGGGGTTCGGTGGAGAGAGGCAGCCTCTCCCCTTTAGTGTAAGCAAGGCAGGAAGGGAAGTTCTCACGGGAAAGGGAGCGGAGGAACCGCGGGCAGCTGCCTCTCCACTCACCTGAGGCCCTGCTGCCAGGACCGGCCCTCCTCCGCGAAGAGCTGCATCTGTGCCAGTGCCCTCCTGGGGCATGATGGGAAATCTCTCCTGGGGCATGATGGGAAGCCCGTCCTGGTGAATGATGGGAAGCCCGTCCTGGGGCATGGGGCATGATGGGAAGCCTGACCTAGTGCATAGATGGAAAGCCTGTCCTGGTGAATGATGGGAAGCCCGTCCTGGTGGATGATGGGAAATATTGGCTGGGAGACACCCCTTGCCCCCGCTAGTGGGTTATGGGACGCCCCTACTGGTGGGTTATGGGAAGTGTCTCCCTGACAAGGTTTTTAGGAGGTAGCAAAGGATGCCCTTCCCTTTGTGCCCCACGTTCCCCGTTAGGACGGGGGAGATGAGTTAAGCGTCTTTGAGGGCCTCCGGCATTGGCATGAGCTGCTTCTATGATCACCAAGCACCGCTGAGACACCCGGGGGCAGGGGCTGGGGAGTGTGGGGGGCCGGGAGTCACTGAACCGCTCTGCCCAGGACTCCCCAGGCCCCAGGGGAAGGGAGCAGGTGGGCCGTGCCTGACCTGCGCAGGGAGCAGCCTGTTTCTGGAAGGAGCTGTTTGGATTTTGCCCAGTGGCTGCTGCTGGGGGCTGAGCGGCAGCCCTGTTGTGTGTTCCGTCGGGCCTTATTGGGACAAGTGCTAACCCTGAGTGCGGTGAAACTCCTGCATTGGAAGATTTTTTGGGGGGAAGAGACTGACCAGTTTGCATGCGTGGGACATAAATCGAATTGTGAATTTTAGGGTTCCCTAGCACGATGGCTGGGGCACCCAGCTGCCAATGGCGTGATCTAGAACAGGGTTTGCCTCAGCCACAATCTAAGACGTATTGAGCCCATGCTTCTCTGCTTCCTAAGTGGTTTAAGGCCACTCCCAGGAAACCAGAGAGACTCACTTAAATCCGAGGCCTGGGAGGCAGGAGAGGGTAGGGATTGACAGGAACCCCTCTAAAGTCAGAGTGCTTGGTCTGAGTCCCACTAGCTGAATAATCCGGAGCAATAACTTTATTTCTCTGAGGTTGCCTCTCCTTAGCTGCGCAATGGGGAATGCCCATGAAGATTTAGTAAGGTAATTTGTATAAAACTTACCAGCACAGTCAGAACTCAGCAAACAGTTATTGCCATTGTTAGAGCAAATTTGAAAGTTAAATTTCTGACATTTTTATATGCAAAAAAACTAACATTTATTTGTGTATTCTTGATTCCAGATTTCTAACACTTAAAATATTTTTGATGTTTTTATTTTAAAGACATATTCAATTGTAATAAATGTGGCAACTGCCATGTTTAAAGAAGAAAAGAATGACCCATTATTATTCCAAACTCCTCACGCCCCCCTCCCCACAAAAAAAACTGTTATATTTGGTGTTTATAATATTTTCATCTTTGCAACTAATCTAATCTAATCTAATCTAATAAAAGAGTAACATGCAAATTGACCACCACTCCATTACACCTACAAGCCACGCCCACAAGTCACGCTTACCAACGAATCAGGAGCAAAATATGCAAATTAACTCAAATAAGATGGCAGAGGCCACGAAACTGGAGTTGCCCCAGGCAATGGAGGAAGCCAGGGTCCTGTAGGCCCTGAGCTCTACTCAAAGCTACAAAGTTTCAATCATAGAAGATAAACAAACCCCAGATACCTGCCAGGCTGGGACCTTGGGTTGCCAGCCAGGGTCAACCCAGGCTTCCAGCGGGGGACCAAGGCAACAAAGTTTCAATTATAGAAGTTAAATAAATCCCAGATACCTGCTTCCAGCCAGGCACCCCAGTAGGGACCCGAACCCTGAATGGCTGTGCGGGCAGCTTCAAATGGCCCTCTGCCCCTCACCCAGGCTGGCCAGGCACGCCAGCAGGTGGACATCCCCTGAGGGGTCCCAGACTGTGAGAGGGCACAGGCCAGGCTGTGCACTGGGCCTCTAGTTAACAATACAATTGTAAGATCTTGTGTGTTAATTTGCATGTAAATTGTTTCTTTTTTTTCCACTAAGCCATGTGTTTGGACCTGAGATTTGGTTAAGATTGCACATTCCATTATTTCATTGTTTCTGAAGGAAACAAAAGGTCTGCATGGTTTGTGTGTTCAGAAAGATCTGTGGATTGTTCATCTGGTGGATTTGGCATCCATAATGCTGCCAACAGGATCAAACTCCATGTTTACTCAGCCATTCCTCCCTTTTTCCCCACAGCAACGGCAAACACCACACCTTGGGGTGGTGGGAGGGGACCTTTATATGCAGGGTATGTGATTTCTTTGTAATATCTTCATTATTAGCATTATGTGGTTATCATAATAACTAACAATGCATTAATAAAGTATCGCCGTTGATCCCCATGTAAGCTCTTTGAGATTGGTAAGGTTTATTCTACCCAATTTACAGAATAGGAAACTGAGGCTCAGAGTACAAATGAGTTTTGAGGGAGAAGAAAAATAATTTTTTCTCCACCCAAGTTCTTCAGGCTGGTCTAATAATCAAATTAATGTGAGACAGATCAACAGGAGAAAATAATCAAATTTGTTACATAAGTACACACGGGGTTTCTTAAGGATATAGCACCTGAGAGTAGGCAACGCACAGGTAGATGAGAAGGAGCAAACCTTTGGTACGCAAGTTCTTGCTGGGCCACGGGAAAACAGTGGCACACAGGTGGGAGTCTAGCAGACTCTGCCAGGTTCCTCTCTGTCTATCACACTTAATTCTTACTATGATGCTAAGGTGATGTTCTCTTTGTTTAATGAGGTTTTTCTATGTGAATTCCTTTAAGCAGGTAAGGGGGAGGGTCAAAGATTCTTTCTGAGTCTTTTATTTCTTAAAAACAACCAGCTTAAAATAAAATAATCAATATTCCAAAAAGGTATATTTTAGGGTGGTAAACTTCGCTTCTCATCAGTTGCCTGTGGTGACCAAATCTAAGCCCTGAGATCCCAGAGTTCTGGCATTCTGGCTGGAGGTGAGCAATGTTTTTCTCAGACGACAATGACTTTGAGACTTCTTTTTCTTCCATTTTGATAAGTTATTTTAAATACTTAAATATTAGGTTTAAAGAAATGAAGTATTTGGCTTATGATCATTGTGGAAGGCTTTAATTTCAAAAGCAACTAAGAGCACCATGCAATATTTAGATTTCAGAGGAAGCACTTGTTTGTATAATTTGAAAAAGCACACTAGAAATTGGATATGCAAATGTACAAGGGGCAGTCCATATATAAACATAGAACTCTGACCCCAAACCTGCAGCATCCAGCCCCGGAAACCAGCCCATTATCTGCAGGGAACATCCCACAAAGCCAGCTGCTAGAAGTCAGACCTGTAGGAAATCCGGTTGCTATCTCTCCCAGCTGAACCAGGAACAAACAGTAACCCTATAACAATTGACCTCAAGTGGCCAGGACTTGATCAATGGCTGAGAGTTTAATCTCGTTTTTCCCCTGCACTTACAACTTAGAACCAGTGGCTGAAAGTTGGGTTTGCACACTAACCCATCACATAGGATGCCCTACCTCTACCTGGCTTTCCTGCCGATGCCCAACTTCAACAACCTCCAATCAGGGGACACTGGCACCTTCCCTATTTTCTCCTATAGAGTTTCCTCTCATCTCTGCCTACCTTGGAGCCTGCCACATGCAAGTGATAATGGCTTACTCCCTTGTTAGAGCAAGCTCTGAGAAAATAGTCATCGATCGTTCTCATTTTAATGGTCTTGTGTACTTCCACATACAGGAAGATTCTTTTAAGTAAAACAGGTTAAAAGCAAAACAAAATAAAAACCTCAACCACAGCTGGTGTGGCTCAGTGGATGAGCCTCAACCCATGAACTAAAGGGTGGAGATACCCTGTCAGGGCACATGCCCAGGTTTCGGGCTCGATGCCCAATAGGGTGTGTGTAGGAGGCAGCTGATCAATGATTCTCTCTCATCCTTGATGTTTCTACCCTCTCTCCCTTTCCCTTACTCTCTCTGAAATCAATAAAAACATATTTTAAAAAAAACACCCCACCTTGACCATATTTCACTGGCTCGGTTGAGCATCTACTGTGTGAAAACACTTTTCTAGGTGCATGGGGAGACACATATAAGGGCGGCACGGCTTCTGAGTATCCAGAAATGAGATAACCACACAGATGACTATTACACGAGGCAGAACTTGTCATGTGTGTGATCAAGATGATTCGAGGTACTATGGGAGTTCAGAAAGAGAGAGAGAGAGAGAGAGGGAGAGGGAAAGTGCATCTAATTAGACGTATCTATAGAAGCTGCAGGAAGGAGTTTTCACATATTTAAAGTAAAAAATTAAAATACAGAGAAATATGCTTAACATATATGAATGCCCACATCACATGGAAGTAAAATTGCATTTTGTCACACTCAGACCTTTAAAATAGATGATGGATGGATGATGCACAGATGGATGATACATAGAGTTCAAGTCCTTCCTCTTTCTCCAAGTCCCATACCTCCCCCCCCCTTATGAATTTGGAGATTTTTTTTTGGGGGGGGGAAGTGGCCCCTTTGTAAAGCTATGCTTGTTAATAGATAGAGCTGGAGGAAGGAAGGCATTTCAGGGAGAGGGTATGGCACAGGCAAGGGCATAGAAGTGGGCGTGGAGGATGTATCTGGGGGAACTGCCTGTGGTTTGGTTTTGTGTGAAGCAGGTAACACACACAGGAAGGGGATGGTGGGTCCTGAGGCTAAGAAGATGGCTTGGGCTTTGAACAAGGAGATACTGAATTCCAGCCTGTGAGACTGGTCTGCATCTGGGTTTCTGAGTTGAGGAGGGGTGTGAGTGGCCGAGAGGGCCAGAGGCTGGAGGCTACTGCTGGAGATTACAGGGTGAGTAGAAGGCCTGGTCCGTGACGATGACCGAGGACTAGGAATTGTGCAGGCGGTGTCCGATGTCTGGAGGAGGCGTCAGGTGACGGGAAGAGGAGTGGAAGTTGTGTAAGTCCTTGCGAGCGCGTGTGCGTGTGTGCACGTGGACGCGCATCTGCTAAGAGGTCAGAGCTGCCTCCGAGTCAGGAGACGCTTACGAACACGAACACGACGGAAGATCTCAGAGGACACAGCTGAGACCGCAGGGCGGGGCGAGCCCGGAAAGGTGGGGTGCAGCAGACAAGTCCGCAGGTGCCCCCGAAACCGAGGAGCGAGGTCGGCAGGGCGAAGCCCTCCCTAGAGGTGGCCCCAAGCGCCTGTGTCCCTCCTCTTAGGGGCCTGACTCGGGTGGCTCCGCGCTGCAGCGTCACCCAGCGGCCGAAAAGGGACCCCTGGGGCCAGCCACGTGGCACCGGGTTAGACGGCGGGCGGGCGCCGAGTCCGCCCCAGGCCCCGCCTCCCCTATCGTCCCGGGCGGCGATTGGCCGATGTGTCCCGTTGCTATGACAGCGCCGGTTGCTCCTCCAGGCGCCTTCCCATCCCTCCGCCCCTCCGGGAGGGAGGCGGGGCTGGATGCGTCTCTATGGCGACGCGGGACGCGGTGGCGGTACTTACGGACTCAAGTGGCGGCGGCGGCGGCGGCGGCGGGGATCTAGGTTGAGGCGAGGCCATGTCGGACCTGGGCTCCGAGGAGTTGGAGGAGGAGGGAGAAGCCGATCTTGGGGTGAGAGCTCCGGCGGAGGGAGGGGCTCCCCAGGGTGCGCGGAGGCCGGCGGACCCCGGAGGCCAGGCCGGGTTCGCACAACAGAGGTCTGGAGGCCAGTTCCATGGCCCCCCTCCCGCCCCCTGCTCGGGAGGCCCAGCCGGGACGAAGAGCCCGCGGGCCACAGTGGGCGCCGCGTCTTGGAAGTCGGTGGTGAAAGGCGAAACGTCATGACGTCTGCTGGCCACATCCCTTCTCGCTCTGTCCCCCTCCCCAGCCCTGCTCCTGTTAAAGGCAAAGATTTCCAAGTCAAAGGCCCCAGCATCCTCCTCCCTGCCATTACCTCCCACCCAGGCAGTTGGCTGGGATGGCTGGGTCCTCCCAGGTGCCACGCTGTTGTTGAGTAAGTATTTCCGAGCGGGACTTGGCTCCTCAGGATTGGGGTGGATGGCGGAGAGCCGCTTCCTGGCAGCCTTCAAGCAATGGTGAGGCCGCCTCGGGCTCAGCACGGTCTCCCGGAGATCTCACCATGGAGGTATAGAATCTCCTGTGCTTTCTTCACTCTGTGGGACCGACCCGGGTCATTGGGACTGTTCCTTGATTCAGGCAATAGAGAGGAGGTGAGCTGGGCTCGGTGTGAGCATATATTATTGGGAGATTAACCTCTCTAAGCCAGAGGGGAGGCCACTTCCTAGCCTTGACCTCTGTGTGTGCGCAGGGCACAGGGTTGAAATAGTTTCCAATTAACAGAAAAACCTAGCACCTCTCCTGTGGCCACCATACCTTTAAACTAGCTCTGTACCTGCATCTCCCAGCTTCTACTTGCTCTGCTGCTCCAGGGGCCCCTGCGTGCACTGGAGCCACCCGGCCAGTAGGGGAAGCCAGGAGTGTCAGGGAGCCCAGCCCTAGGCAGCCAGCAGCTGGTGCTGAAAACCAGGACACGCTGCAGTGATTTGCACTCCAGAGTCCCCCGTGTGATGCGGCTGAGTCCCGGACATCACTGGACATTACCCATGCTTGGTGGCCTCCTCTGCCGTATCTGTTACCCCGCTCCCTTCCTGGGTTCTCCCTGGAGCACTTAAACAGATCCACCTGCTCAGGGTCTGCTTCTGAGGGAACCCAACCTACAACACCTGCCCAGACAGCTTTCTAGTTTCTCTCCTCAAATGGCCCCACTGGATTTGTAACTTTTTTTTAAAAAAGTTGATTTCAGAGAGGAAGGGAGAGGGAGAGGGAGAGAGAGATAGAAACATCAATGATGAGAGAGAATCTTTGATTGGCTACCTCCTGCACATCCCCTACTGGGATGGAGTCTGCAACCCTGGCCTGTGCCCTTGACCGGAATCAAACTCGGGACCCTTTAGTCCACAGGCCGATGCTCTATCCACTATACAACTCTAGCCCAGCAGATTTGTAACTTTTTAGTGCCCAGATATGGTTAGCTACCTTACCGAAGACTGGGAGAATTCAATGAGACACTATTTATCAAATGCTTAGCACGTGGTTGACACTCAAACGGTGGCAGCTGTAATTATGCTGGTTTTTTTTGTTGTTGCCAGGAATATGAAGGGGAACGAAATGAGGCAGGCGAAAGGCACGGCCACGGGAGAGCCAGACTGCCCAATGGGGACACCTATGAGGGGAGCTATGAACACGGAAAACGACACGGCCAGGTCAGCATCGGTGACTTGTGTGGGCATTTTTCTATATTTAATGTTCTACCAGTGAGTATTTAACTCAGGAATGATATGAATCCTATAATCAATGTGTTTCAGGGCATCTACAAATTTAAAAATGGTGCTCGATACACTGGAGAATACATTAAAAATAAAAAACATGGTCAAGGCATTTTTATATACCCAGACGGATCAAGATATGAAGGTAATATGTTCTTGCAAAGCAGCTTTTTGTGCCGCAGACGTTTGCTTTTGGGATTGAACTCTTCTGCGAATACTGAGAAGAATGAGAAAGTTCAAAGTCCCCTGGATTAGTCAGTCACTCAACAAACACAAATTGTGTTCCTATGTTCACAGGGTTGATGCAGAAACCAGAAAACCTTGTAATTATGAGAAATGTGACTGTCCCTATGCCTAGGGTCCAACACAAATTCTCTCCTGTGAGCCTGTGTCCTGAGAAGCAAATGCTGGGCAAGCACAGACCTAGGGGAGTGGGTTGCACCCAGGACGTCCGACGCTAGGTAGCATTGTCTCTTTGAAGTTTTTGCTGTTCCCATTTCTGGTAGACCCCTCTTCGGAGAAACACACTGCTTGTTTAGACCTGGCAGTGCCTTCACTGAGGGCTTCTGGTCAGAGAGGCATTCTGCCTTGTTAAACTTGTATTCTTTTTTTTTTTTTTTAAATATTTTTCTTCATTGATTTGAGAGAGGAAGGGAGAGGGAGAAAGAGATAGAAACAACAATGATGAGAGAGAATCATTCATCAGCTGCCTTCTGCATGCCCCTTGCTGGGGATGGAGCCCACAACCTGGGAATGTGTCCTGATCGGAGTCAAACCCTGACCTCCTGGTTTATAGGTGGATGGTCAACCACTGAGCCACACCGACTGGACTAAACTGGTGTTCTTATTTCCACGATAGTTCTTTACATGCCAGTGTTATGTCTCAGGAAGATCCTGGTTCCCTTATTTCCAAGAACCCCACTGCTGCCCCCGGCATCATTGTCATCTGGTGGAGCCTATAGTGTTAGTCTAATTCCAACAAGGGATAAAGGAAGTTCCCAACCTATGAAGAGAGCAAGTGGGGAGTGGCCATGAGCCTTCAGAAACTGGGTGCAGAATTCTATGTTCTGGGCTTCTTTTCTGGGGAGAAGTTATCTAGTTTCATCAGATTTCCCAAAGGGCTTGTGACCCCAAAAGACAAGGTGTGACCTTATCCAGGGGACCTCATCCCTCCCTGCCTTGGCCTTCTCATTTGCAGTGAATTACTACACGTGGAACACTCAGAATCATGCTTGATGGATGGGAAGCACTCAGTAAATGTTGGCTGCGTAACCGCTTACTTGTGTGATGTCATCACCTCTTAGGAACCAGAGTGTGAGGTGCGGAATGGCGTGAAATGCCAGCGCCTGGCCAGGACCAGGCCCTCACACACAAGGCAGAGGAATGCGGTGCTGGCATCGCTGGGAACAGGGCAGGCAAGCCCTGGTTTGAATCCTCGTTGTGCTGCTGGCCACACACACGTGACTGTGGCCCCCATACATACACGGGCCCAACCCCGTGTCAGTTACCCCCTGACTTAGCCTCCCTCAGCCAGCTTTCTACTCCATGCCATCCGGCCGGGAGGCAGGGCCTGGCGGGGAGTCGGCGTGGAAAGAGACAGCGGTGAAGGGGTGAAGGGAGGGTCCCCTTCTCACCAGAGCTTGCTCTTGTGTCGTGTCTTCCAGGGGAGTGGGTGGATGACCTGAGGCACGGCCACGGCGTCTACTACTATGTCAACAACGACACGTACACTGGAGAGTGGTTCGCCCACCAGAGGTTCGGTTCTCTCTTGAGTCCTGTGGATCCTTCATGTAATGAGAATATGACGATGTCTCATTAAGAAACAGAATCATGACACAAGTTCACGTACCAAGTCTGCCGGGCAGTTCAAATCCTGCCAGTCTTTCAGGCGAGGCTGCAGGGCGATACAGGTGCAGACCCGTGGGGGAGAGCACGTGGGTCCTGCACCCCAGAGCCCTGGGGGGTGAGGGCACAGAGCAAGAACCCTGGGGACTGAGCCTCGGCTCCCAGGAGCACTGTGTCTTCACGTGAGGACCAGCTGACCCGCAGGAAGGCCCCCGGCAGGCGAGCCTGCTGTCCGGCAGGCGATGCCCGCCCCACGTGTGGGCACAGGAGCAGGAGCCATGCTCTGCTGGGGCAGATATAGAAGACTAGGGCCGTGACCCTGTGCCAGCCTAGGGCCCTCAGTGAACGGCCAGCCTACACATCTGGGAGGTTTCTTGTGCTTCGTAAAGGCTTTGTGCCCCTGTCTTCCCCAGGCACGGGCAAGGCACCTATCTCTATGCGGAGACCGGCAGCAAGTATGTGGGGACCTGGGTGAACGGACAGCAGGAGGGCGCGGCCGAGCTCATTCACCTGAACCACAGGTACCAGGGCAAGTTCTTGAACAAAAACGTAAGTCGGTGGGAAGTGATGTTTGCCTGTGAAATACGCAGTACCCTTCTCCCCAGCCTGAGTACCCGTGTGCCCAGAAAATACTGGAAGCCCAGGGAAATCCTCCATCCTTCCGCATATGGGACACGGGGCAGCGGTGCCTGGCTCGGAGCATCCTGATAACCCACAGAGGGCAGAGTTGGGTGCCTGGCCAGTTTCTTTGCATCCCAGTAAATCCCAGTCTCTCCCAGCAGTGGCCCCGGGCACATCCTTATAACGCATGTTGCCCTCTTGTGTGTGCTTAGTCTCATGGGGGAATTGGATGTGAGATCCTCATTTGTCGGGAATGTCTGAACGTTTTCTGCGGTTGAGCATGTGGGGGTTCTGATGTTCTCTACCCTGGGGGGCGAGGGAGCGCAGGGCTGGAGCTGGGGAGGAAGACCATGAGCCCCTCCTCATCTGGTGTTTGTGGGACCAGAGAACTGCCTGGAGCACCAGACCTTGGGTCTGAGGCCTCCAGGTTGCAGTACCCACTCCGGTCATCTCCGTGGTCAGGACACTATGGCTCTGCTTGCCCTTCTGTCCGAGCCCTAGTGGGGTGCAGAGAAACCCTGACTGACTCAGAACCTACCAGCCTGGCGATCCCGTGGCTCTGATCAGGGGCTGAGCAGACACTGTCCCTGAAGAAAGAGTTTGCTGAGCAAGTGAACGCTGTCAGATGTTGACATAGGGATTACTTAACCGATCCACCGAAGGAGCCTCCGACTCTCCTAAACTCAGTTTTTGTTTCCATGTGATCAAGCCCTAATTTCAGATTCTCCTGTTAGTCTTTGCAAAGCAGTGCAATCTCCTCGAACCTACACGTGGCCCATGTGGTTCCCGGCACTGTCCTTGTGGGCATTCATTAGGATGGAGATGCGCAGATCAGAGAAGCAGCAAGTCTAGTGACCGATGCAAGGACGTGTCCCGATGTAACGCTCGATAAGGATATCATTTCAAATTACTAAGGGAATGTTGGGAGAAGTCAAGAAATGGTGCTGGTAACCATTCGGGCGAAAAAGAAAATCAGAGTTTGTCCCCCAGCTTATAGATAAAGACGCTTTCTAGAAAAAAATGAAGATTTAAATATAAACAGAATCACTATGAGAAAAATAGGTTATTAACTTTAAAATAAGGAAAACTTTCTAAACAAAAAGCCAGGAGATTTTGCCAAATAAAAACAAGCCCTTATTGATTAGAAATTACTAGAAAGGAAATTTACTAGTAAGAGTTATATGATGAATGGGGTTAGGACATGTGCAACAGTTAATATATAAAACACATCAATCAATGTGATTTAAATGGTCAAAATATTGAAAAAAATTCAACCTTACTAAATAGCTTAAAAGATATGACTTACAATGGTTTGTTTATATATTTAAAAATGTGATGATAGAGCAAAATGTTAAGGTCCAGGAAAAAAAAAAACAAGGGTTTGAGGACAAAGAGGCTCTTAACTTGCTTCTGTGGGAGCCTCATTCTCATGTGTATATACTGTGCATACTTTCGCCCAGAAATGTTATTTCTGAAAGTTTACCCTGAAGAAACTCTCCAAAGTGTACACATGATTTAACCCAGAATATGCTTACCCTGGCAGTCTTTGTCCAAGAAAAGTGTCAGCAGATCAAATATTGGCAATAGTGAATAAGTGAAATAGATTATAATTCTCAGATGGAATAAAATACAGGTTGACAACTGGTGCTGGGGAAGAGTATTTGTACATATGGGAAGGCACTCGTGCCATATGTCTAGTAAAAATAGAGTAGCGGTCAGTATATGTAATTATGACCAGATTTCAAATCAAAACCCCTCTGTCCTAGAAGCAAGGTTATAGAGATTACATCAAAATGTTGTTAGTAGTTCCATCTCTCTCTATCTAGTTTGCCTGTGGCTGTGGACTTAGTAAAACTTTTGTAATAAATGCATTACTTGTATAAAGGGATTAAATGTAGTTAAGTTTTTAAAAACAAATAGACCCTGTGCTTTGCAATTCCGTTAGCCATTAGTTCTTCAGCGCATCCTTTGACCTATATTGGACCCCAATCACTCGATGCGGTAGGTTTTATGGGGGCAGCATTTCTAAAGCATTTTGGACTTCCCATTGGGTGCTGACTCTCAAGAGTGAAGTACCTCTTGGCTTCTCTTTGCTTGTAGCCTCTGGGCCCCGGGAAGTATGTGTTTGACATTGGATGTGAGCAGCACGGGGAGTATCGGGTCGCCGATGTGGTAAGTGGCAGGGGGTTTGTCGTCTCCTGCACTCGTGGGCAAGAGAGCGGCCCAGAGCATCGATCCCCTAGAGGGAGCAGAGGAGAGTGGTGCCAGCTCTCAGAGACTTTCCCGTTTCCCCGTTCCTTCTTCACTTGCCTCTGGAAGTGCATTGCCAGAACTCAACGAGATCATGTCACAGTGACTGCTGAAAGCCAGTCCTGGTTTCCTGCAGAGGAACCGGCTGATTCTGAGCCAGCCAGTGGGCTCTGGGCAGCTTGGGTCCAGAAACGTCTACTAAATTCTGTCATGGCAATGTCACCAAATTGTGCAACAACTCAGTGCTTTGGGTATATTTGGATGGCTCACGCCACTTACAATTTTCTCTTTCTGTTCCTTTCTAACACTTAACATTAATATTAACATTAAAACTGATATTCTGAGGTTCATTTTGAAATTAGCCAGCTAATTTGTCACTATCAGGCATCCAAGAGAGAGAGAGAGAGAGAGAGAGAGAGTGTGTGTGTGTGTGTGTGTGTTCCTGTTATTATTGGCTGGCTAAGGCCTGTAGATAATAGGAAATTTAGTAAAATACCTCAGGCATCCCCCGTCACCCCTACAATCCCAAGGCTCACCCAGGGCTCCCCAACCAGGGCATCCCCCCACCAGGCAGGCCCTTGGCCTCCCTCTTCTCCTGATTCCTTCCCCTGTGGTGTTCTACTTCCTTTGTATCACCCCAGCACAGCCACTTGTTCCCCCAAACAGCCCGTGATCCCCAAGGTCTGTGGGTTGATGTCCACCTTCTTTGCTGTGACCAGAATCTCAACGACCCCCTTGGCCAGGTCATTTTCCCACTTAACTATAAAACGTGAAGTGGCTGGAATGCTTGGTTTTGCTGTTAAAAATGAGGCCCCCACCCCTGAGCATCGTGTCTTCTTGGTTCCCAGGATGTCCAGTCTGAGGGTGAGGAGGGTGTCCAGATGTCCTTGGGACACGTACCTTCCCACGCGGTTCTGCTACTCAGTGCACTTGTCTCTGTGTGTCGCCCATACACTAGCCCAAACTTAACACACATTTGGCTGCTTTGTTGTTCGGCTGACAGCGACTATTTCCTGCTTTTGCTCTCCCTGCGCTTGGACACCTCTTACGTGGCCCTTAAGGGACCTGCTATTCACTGTACTGCCACTAGTAACAAATCTGCCCTCCGTGGTCTTATTGGTGGTGGAGCAATTGTTTCAACTTGTGAAGTGATAAAAAACACACACATATCTTGTTAAGTATTTTTCAGTTTTAGGCCCTTGGGGCAAAAGTTAAATTCCAAGTCAGTATTTCATTCCCTTCCCCTCTGGCAACCACCACACTGTTGAGTGAAATCATATGGTTCCTAGCTTTTTCTGAGTGGGGAAGGGGGTCCTAATACATGGTGACAGGAGGAGGTTTGATTTTGAGTAGTGGGCACACGGTGCAATATACAGGTCTTGTAACATAGAAACCCACACCTGTAACCTGTATGATCATATTGACCAATGTCACCCCAATAAATTTAATAAAAATAAAAAGAAGTCAGTATTTCAGGATGATGAGAAGCAAGTTGGAAGGACATCAGTAACATCTAAGGGGGGGGGGAAACTGATAGAAGCCCCCCCCCGCCAACCCCATTCAGAAATAAACCTGTGAACTAGCGCACTCAACTCGAGGGCCTTTGTCCACGGCCACCACTGTGCTCTGGTGAGGGTCAGACTGTGATGACACAGAAAAGCCTAAATATTCACTTCTGGCCCCCAGAGGGGAATGCAGTCCCTCAGTGAAGGGGTGGTGATCTGCAGCCACGGACCAAACCCGGTGGCAGCCTGTTCTGATTTTTTTCAATTGTGGTGAAATACATACACTACTTGCCATTTTAACCATTTGTAAGTGTACACTCCAGTGGCATTTAATCCATCACTGCCATCCATCTCTGAAACTCTTTTTATCTCCAAACTCTGCCTCCGTTGAACAGTGTCTTTCTCCCGCTCCCCCCAGTTGGCACTTCTGATTCAATTTCTGTCTATGAATTTGCCTGCTCTAGATGTTTCCTGTGAGTGGGATCATACAGCATTTGCCCTTTGTGGCTGGATTTCCACTTAGTATAGTGTCTCCAGCATTTGTCCATGTTCTAACGGGTGTCAGGACGTCCTTTTTAGGGCTGAGGAACACTCCATTGGTGGACACTTGGGTTGCTTCTACCTCTTGGCTACTGTGCATAATGCTGCAGCCGACATTGGTCTACAAATATCTGCCTGCGTGTCTATGTTCAGTCCTTTTGGGTGTGTACCTCGGAGCGACATTGCTGGGGCATAGGGTGAGTCTTTGGTTAGTTTTTTGAGGAACCTCCCCAAGTTTTCCTTTGTGGCTGCACCATTTATGTCCCGCCCTCAGTTGCACGTGGTTCCACATCCTGTTTTGTAGATGAGGGTTTCTGGAGCCCAGCCACACTGGTTCATTTACCCGTCACCCGCGGCTGTTTTGAGAGACAATGGCAAGGTGCGTAGTGGCCACAGATACCAGGTGGCCAGCAAAGCCCTGGATAGTTGATAGAAAAGTTTACCGACGCTGGTCCTGGAACAATGTTTTTCAAAGTACATGTTACAACCGTTTCATGACTCATGACACCAGTTTAGTTCATTGTGAGCAACACTTACAAAACTGAAAATGCAATAAAAGTGGATGCCGGTCATGGAGACAAGCGCGTGGATTTGGCCTCAGGCTTGTGCTTCGTGGTGTGGGGTCATGGCTTGCCGTGGCTTTCCTCCTGTGGGCTAAGTGATGGGAAGTAGCTGCTCTGGAATTTTCTTTTCCCTCTACAATCCTTGAAACTAGAGCTTCAGTCTTTATCCTCTTCGACATCATTGCAAGGTTGTCTTAGCAGGCTGTGTGGCCTCTTCTCCCTGCAGGGTTAGCTTTATTATGTGGAAGGAATCTTAGAACAGGAAACTATGGCTGAGCCATGGAGAAGACATTTCGGGCTGGTCAGGTCTTACCTGCTCGAGGGCTGGGAGTGAGTCTGCAGGCGTTCCAGACTCCAGCAGGGAGAGGGTAGGCGCAGGGTCCCACTGCCCTTCCAGTCCCACCCCAGTGCCTTCCAGAGCCGCGTAGACTGTACCTGGGAAGCTGGCGATTGATCTGCTCTCTGAACCTAATGCTATACTAATGCTCAAATGCAATGACACACCTGCCCTTCCTCCCCTTCCTCTAAGTACCCCACACCTCGTTTACACAAATGTAGGCAAATTCACGTATTTAAACTTCAAATAGGAAAGAGTGGAAGAGGAAGAGGAGGAGGAGTCGTTAGTAACTACCCTTCCAAAATGGAAAGCTACCAAAATCACAGAGTTGGCCTTGTGGACACCAACCCTCGCTCAAGAGCCACCGCCCGTGGAAGTGTCTGGCCAGGAGGAGACCCAGGCAGCTGAGGGTACAGCCCAGGCAGGCGTGGGGTGGGGTGGGGTGGGGTGGGATGAGCACAGCCTCTGCACAGGCCGCTGGGGTCGGGCTCCTGGGGATCGACGCCTGGTTCCTCCCGTGTGTGTGGGGTTATTAGGGAGAGGCTCTGGGACCCGGGCCTCTAGCAACGAATCAGCAGGACTGGATGCATAGAGCCCAGCCATGGCTCAGGCCCTCAACACCTTGGTTGACTCCATGGGGAGCCCTGGAGCTGAAGTCCCTTGGAACACTCCCCCCTCACCTTGGTCCATGATTGCCTGTGGGCGTGGCCTGGGGGAAGCCAGCTGACAGCAATGGGGGTGTGGGGGTGTGGGGGTGTGGGGGGACTAGACGGGGACAGCCCTTCCCTGAAGAAGGGTCTGGGCTGAGTCCTTCACTAGGGGTCTTCCTGAGGGGCAGTTAGGCTGGAGAACTGCAAGTGAGTAGAAGCCAGGTCACGCTGGCCTCAATGAAATATCACTGCTTATTGGCTTTGCAGCTGGGAAGTTGGGGAGGAGGCAGCCTCAGGTGTGGCTGGGTCAGGCCGCAGCTCGCAGCTTGGGGTCTCTCCTCTCACAGGCAGGGGCTCTGCTCTCTTCCCCTTGGAGACTCATCCTCAGTGACTTTATCAAATTGCCACCCAGTCAGCTCGAGAGCCCGGGGGAGCAGGGAGCTTCTTTCTCAGTCTGATCCTCAGAACCTTTGGGACATAGTCATCATCCCAGAATGGTCACTGTGATGGGGACCGGATGCTCTGCTGGCCCGGCCAGGGCTGGAGCTGGGTGACGTCCACTGGGGAGGCGTGGTCCCCGGAGGGAGAAGCGGGATGCTGCTCTCGGCGGGAGGGAGAGTGGGCCCCAGCAGGGGAGGAAGCAGCCACCCTGCACAGGCCTGCGCCCCGCTGGACGCGGTTTTCCTTTGTCTCTTCACAGCCCTGGGGGAGTCTGGGGAGGAGGCCCAGCCTCTAGTGGATCTCTCAGATGGGGAGGCCGATTTCATGAGGCCGGGAGAGGAAGACGCTGACACCTTCAGGGAGGAGAGCGGCGAGTACGGCCGGGAGGAGTTCCGCTTCGACAACATAGACCAGCAGGGTGAGCCTGAGGGGGTCACTCTGGGGGGGTCTCACACACGCTGGGCCAGGCTGGGAGGTTCTCTTCCCTTTGACACCCCCCAGCCCCCCTGCCTAGGCCAGGCTGGGAGAAGGTCTCTGAGCACCTTCTGTGAACTCACATGGGACCCACAGGGGTAAGGCTCCCTCCCAGATGCTCCTGCAAACCTCCCGCAGTGGCAGGGACAGCAGGTCCCATGGACGCTCTCTCTGCTCTTTGCTAATCTCCATTTCTACCAGGCAAGCAGGCCTCAGGCTGCAAAGTCCCACTAGAAATGCAGCGCTTGGCTGTGTATTGTCACGTGGTTTACCAGGGCTGAGGCACAGGGCTAGGAGCTGGCAGTGTTGAGAATCAGTTCTTTATTATTAAAAAAATATTTATTTTTAAATAGATTTTTAGAAGGGAGAGAGAGAGAGAAGGAGAGAGAGAGAGAGAGAGAGAGAGAGAGAGAGAGAGAGAGAGAGAGAGAAAGAGAGAGAGAGAAACATCAATGAGAGATAAATATTGACCAGCTGCCTCCTGCACGCTGCCTACTGGGGTAGAGCCCCCAACCCGGGCATGTGCCCTGAACGGGAATCAAATCGGTGACCTCTTGGTGCATGGTCAATGCTCAACCACTGAACCACACTGGCCAGGCGGGGACCAGCCCTTTTTAAATGGGTTTGAATGCACCATTAATCTAGAAGCCTTCGCCACCCAGAATCTGAGGTGGGGAGAGCAAGAGAATAGGGCCGGTGTGAGCAATACTCAGGATGAGGAGTCCGAGAGCCAGGCTGGGAGAAAGTGGGCCATGACGTCAGGACCAGCTGGTATCTGAGACTTCAGGTCCCGAAACAGCCTGGACAGAAGGACATTGCCTTGGCTCAGTGGTTTTGGCCCCTGGGACATTTGGCAGCACCTAGAGACTTGAAGGGCTGGGCAGGGTGGTGGGCAGTGCTACTGATATCTTCTGGGGTAGAGGCCAGGGATGCTGCTAAATGTTCTGTGATGCACAGGACAGCCTCACACGGACAACCATCCAGTCCAACATGCCGACACGTAAATAATTTTAAAATAGAAAAAAAGTTCATGTCAAATACTCGTGTTTCCCTTTCCTTCCCAGGAAATGTGGGTTTCGAAGAAGATGACACTAGGCAATCCGATGCTCAAGACTAAGATGGGCCCCGAGTGAGGGGCCTGTGCCACCAAACGCCTGGCGCGTGGGGTGTTGACACCGATCAGTTACTACTCTTTCGTGTTTAGTTGTTCGTGAAAATGGTTTACACTCGCAAATAAATTGTTCATTCTCCTTTGTTGTTGAAATCGCCTGTGCTTCCAGTTCTTTAAACTAAGAGTTCCCAGGTTGCCTTGCCCTGTTTATCAGCGTGTCTTCTCCTGGGATGAAGAATTCCCATACACCTCCCCTCTACGGGAGATGGCGACGGAGTGGACTCCTGGCTGAGCCAGGACAGTGACTACAGACTGAGTTCCCTCTCTCCTTTCCCTCAAGACACTAGGAAAGCACCTAGACAATAAGAATGCCTGTGCGAGTCTCATAAAACACAACATGTATTCCTGGGAGCCCCCAGGGGAGCTCATGGGTGCTCAAGAAGGCATCCATTGGATAGGTTCAGGTTGAGGTTTGACCTTTGACCCCCACACCTGTACATCACGTCATGGGTCGCATGGTTGTCCCTCTGTGTCTGTGTCCTAATCTACTCTTTTTATAAAGATACCAGTCAGATTGGGTCAGGATCCACCTCAATGACTTCATTTTACTTTAATGACTTTTTTAAAGGCCTGTTCTGAGGTTAGAACTTCAACTTATGAATTTGAGGGACACACACAATTCAGTCTATGAAATTCACCAACATGACTCATATCTAAAAGATTCTAGGTTTGGTTGTAAAATAAGACTTAATTCAGGGGAAAATGATTATGACACTTCTCAGATAAACACAGGAGAGTGTTGGCCAGATTGCAGTGGTCCCAGACCTGTCCCTATGCAGTTCTCCATCAGAGGCACCGAGTTAGGCTCCTCGATTCCTTTGCTGCTAGCCTGAGGCCAGCTGCCCCTCCTATTTTCACCATCTTTCATCCATTGTGCCACAAGGTGTACTAATATCATTAACATTTGCCATGTCGAAACCCAAGAGTCCCTTCCAGGTTTGCGCTTTCAAGCCTACAGGTTAGGATCAAGGCACTCATGTCATGGATGTTGGAGGTGGGAGTCCCTGGTAACAGGACGTCCATTTCCAGATGACGTCAGCAGGGAGTCAGACTAGGCTTGTAAACATGAGGACCAGCTCCGGGACAGGAAAGAAGGAAGAGGATGGTGGTTAGACATCTTTCTTTCTTTGTTTAATATTTGGTTTCTTGTTAGTTCATGAAGTTGGAAATGTATCACTTCCATCTCTACCCTTATTCAGCACATTTCCTGGGACTCAGTCCTTACAACGAGGTTCATTCTGGAAGCCAAGAATGACCAAACTAGGCTTTTCTGTCATTGCAGCAGAATTTGGGGGGTGGGTCTAGTCAGAACCAGAATTATAAAATAGAAACAAAACGGTGTTTCTTGCACACTCGACCTGGAGATGGAGATGCAAGCACCTCTCGGTGTCCCTTGCAAAGGACATGAGCTGCCTCTCTTATTATCCAGGGGCATGACACCCAGAAGCCTCACCCCTGGGAGGGTGAATCCAGACACCTGGGGACAACCTCAAATTCCATTAGCTTGACCTGCAAATCTTTTATTTGTCATGATGACTAGTGAGGTCGGTGTGGCACCGGGTACCCAGGAGAGCAAGCAGAGGGCCTGGGGCGGGCAGCACATGAGGGATGACTATGTCCTACTATGAGCACTTGGATGGCTTTTCCTTTTTCTTCCACAGGGCTGGGCTGAGAGGACACCACTGTGAGACGCCCATCAACCACCTGAACCAACTTCTCAAAGTCAGAGGTACCATTTTACTCCTATCATCTGGGCAGATTTCACCGTCCTGGGTCCCTGTCTGGTTTGTCTTACCTGTTAGTCAGGGCAGCACTCATTCCCCCATTTTCAAAGCTCCCCTCCCCTCTCCACTTGATCAAAAGAGGTAAAGAAGAAGCTGAAAACAACCTATACCAAGAGGGGAGGAGGTGTCTCAAACCCTTACACCTGGGCCCCCGTAATAGCAGCCCGATATGCTGTGGCATGATGTGCTCAAAAGTGCCCCCCGAAGTCTGGCCTGTGTGGTTTAGTGGTTGAGCGTTGACCCAGGAGAGGTCACTGGTTCAATTTCCAGTCAGGGCACATGCTGGGGTTGTGTGCAAGAGGGGTTTTGATAATGTTCCTCTCTCATCTCTCTCTTCCTTTCTCTCTAAAAATAAAAATTTAAAAATTTAAAAAAATGAGTGGCCCTGAAAGATGCCTGCATCCCAATCCTCGGACCTGTGAATGTGTTCCCTTTCAGGGCAGAGGGGCCTTTGCAGATGGGATTGAGTTAAGGATCTTGAGATGCAGAGATGATCCTGGATTATCTGCACTGGGTCATCATAAAAGACCTTACAAAAGGGAGACAGGAGGGTCAGAAGTGAGAGGCAGCGACATGGTGGACAGAGGGACCAGAGAGACTTGAATATGTGACACCACTGCCTTTGACAATGGAGGAAGGTGCGATGGGGCAAGGAGTGGGGGTGGGGCTCCTCTAAAAGCTGGAGAAAGCAATAAAATGAATTTCCCCCAGTGCTTCCTGTTGACCTGTTTTAGAGCTTGTGATCTCCAGAAATGCAACAGAATAAATCATGTGTGTGTGTGTGTGTGTGTGTGTGTGTGTGTGTTGAAATTTGTGTTATATTTACCACTCTGTGATGGTGCCTTGTTACAGCAGCAACAGGAAACCAATACCTGGGGTTTTGCCAAAGAGTGATTGAAATAGAAAAGGGAAAAACAGTTGGGAACTTGGCAAATAGGAATATCCTATATAACAAAACCCTAAAATGCAAATCGACCGAACAGTGGAAAGACCAGCGGAACAACCAGTCGCTATGATGCACACTGACCACCAGGGGGCAGATGCTCAATACAGGAGCTGCCCCAGGTGGTCAGGGTGCTCCCACAGGGGGAGTGCTGCTCAGCCGGAAGCCAGGCTCAAGGCTGGCAAGCACAGCAGTGGTGGTGATAGCCTCTTTTGTCTCTGCTGTTGGCGGGCAGTAAGGAGCAAGGGGTCCCAGACTGCAAGAGGGCTCAGGCTAGGCTGAAAGAACCCCCGTCCCCCCCAGTGAATGAATTTCATGCACCGGGATTCAAGTATAAAATAAAGTGGAATAACCTTTGGTGTCTGTGTGGTAGGTTTTTAATCCCTGGAAATTAGAGTTACAGTTCTTATTGCCCTCCAAGCCACATGGCAGACACAGGTTACAGGTGGCATCAGGCAGCTGAGCCTGCAGGGTCGCAGACCCACAGGTTGCAGCATCAAACTGAAAGCACAGCAGGCTGCCCGGAACCTAAAAGTGCGTTTTGTGCTTCTACAAATCCCATTAGGCGGGACTAAGATACCTTCCCATCACAGTATCTTACAGCCTCCATACGAGTCTCGCCTCTTCCTTGTGAAGCTGTACAAACTTAATGGGGGCTCTCAGTTGCCCAGGATCCAGTTCCTCCAGTTAAACGCAGAGTTGGAGCCGTGGGTCAGTGTCTTCACAGGGGGGGGCACCAACGCCCACTTTCCTTCTTCTTTATTTTCTTCGCAGAAGCACATTCCCAGAGAAGGGATCTAGAAGAGAGTTACTGCACTTATTAATGCTTTATACCAGGTCAATCGATTTTAGACTCGTTCTAAAGCCAACGGACAGGTGCGCCTTGGAGGCTGGCGTATGCACAGACTGCCATTGCTCCCTTGACACCTAACACGGCAGTCGTTGCGGGGGGGGGTTGGGGTGGGGTGGCGAAGGGGAAGTGGCACCCAGGACAATGAGAAATGAGGATGCTATCAACTGAGGATGCGATCCAGTGGGCGGAGGTCAGGGGTGCTGCTAGCATCCCGCAATGCACAGGACACCCCAAAACAAGGTGTTATCTTGCCCACATGTCTAGGGTTTCAGTGCCAAGGCTGAGACCCTGTCTGCCATTTGAAGAGTGGCTTAGAGTCTCAAATTTGGCATCACAGATCCAGGTGATGAGTTTTCAGAACCCTGGGGAAAAAGGACAAAGTGGAACTTGACAATTCCTTCATCTGTGAAATGAGTGTGTTGGAGTAGACCTTTGATTTAAAGGCCTTTGTGTTGACCTGTTCTGCTTTTCTGTCCTCACTTTCCCTTTTTAATGTCTAGAAATTCCTTGGTCAGACAGAATTTGCAAAAATTCCACCACAAGGGAGTGGTGGGGAATCTAAGTGGAGGCTAGTGTTGACTCAGGGATGACTCCCTCCTTCTGCTTAGAGAGACTGGGGGGAGGGTGTGATGGGTGGGCGAGGGGCGAGCAGCAGAGGGTCTGTTTCCTGCTGCCCCTGACTAGAGGGCCCAGGGTTGGTCAGAATTCCTTGATGAATTTCTGACATG
>PVJC01007793.1:0-50357 GCA_004026665.1 Murina feae
GGCTGGGGGCAGGTCCCCAGTGGTGACACACACACACACACACACACACACACAAAAGGCGCCTGGCAGACTGGGGCCATCATAGGACATCCACTGAGGGGTCCCAGACTGTGAGAGGGCACAGGTCGGGCTGAGGGACTCCTTCCACCCCGAGTGCACAAATTTTTGTGCACCGGGCCCCTAGTATGTTAATAAAGACCCATATTAAACATCACTAAACTAAGCTGATAAGTAGATACTTAATTAACATAATCCTAAATTAAATAAATATAATATAAAAATTTAAACCATGTCGTTCTCATTGCTAAATTTATTAGTATATTTGCAATTCACATTTTTCTAGGGAGGAAAAAATATTGTCAAATATTCTTAAGAGCCTATCTCCTAGCTGAAGTTTCAAATCATTAGCTATCTTCTCTTATGCTGTTCTAGATGTAACATACAATTGCATGTATTGGTTTTTAGCACAAAAGCATATTTGGTACCTTGGGTATTTGTATTTAAAAAATTTAATCATAGTCATCCAAAAAGATTATAAAATAATATTTAAGATATTAACTAAGATATTGAGCCAAATATTATTACAGAGTTCCAATGACCACACCATGGTCCAAGGAGGTAATGTCTCTAAAGCATTTAATGTAGGTCTGGCATATGGATGTTTAATAAACATTAACTGTTATTATGATCTTTGGCAGATATTCTCTTTGTAAAAATGATGATAAATTAGAGTAAATGCCCCCTGCTATGACAATATTAACTTTATCACAATTAAAACACAATTTAAAATTCAAAAAGCACAGAAGGGGCATTTATCAGATGGCCTCACTCTCAGTAAAATGAAACAAGACCACATGCAGAGAGGGAGTGTGGGAGCTAAAGCAGAATCAAAGACTTTTAAAAATAGGCATGGTGGTAAATATGACAGAAAACCATTCAGCCTCACAATACCAATTCTAAGTAGAAAGGCTCAAATTAAAGAAATGACATATATTTTTTTACTTTCTAGTGCAACACTAAGTAATCCAGAATTAAGAGCAAGAAAAGTAGAGGGCATGATCATCAGAATGTAAAAAATTTCTAAAGCAGATGGAAAATCAAGGGCGGGGAGGGGAAAGGAAATTTAAGATCCTGACATCATTGAAATGGCTTATGATGGAATCCAAACTGGCTAATAGGATTGATGACTTTGAAAAAAGGACGGTTTAAGCAACTAAAGATGGGAACAGAGATGGGCATATTTAGGAAGAAGGAAAATAAAAAGAAAGCTAAGAATTCAAAAGCTGAAAATATTAAAAAATATGTATGTATTTTTTTAAAACCTAGTTATAATATTGTAGATTAATTATATATACAGGACAAAACTATAAAGTTGGATAATAGTATAGAGGTGGTCCTGGTATATAATAAGGTAATGAAAGAAGATACCCACTTCATCAGATCTATAACTTTAATGTGAAGAGTTGATTTACTGATGATATTGTAAGCAATTTGAATTTTATACAACAGAGGGCTCTTCTCTAACTAACATGGAAAACAGTGGCATTGAGATGCTCACGGGCAGGTGGAATGTAGTAAAATAATACACGTGCTCTGGAGAACAATCTGCCCTGATCTCTTGAAGATCAAGCGTCTCAGGAACACCAAGATGACATAGGACATGAACTGAATCTTCGGTGAGGCCAAGTCTACGGGACTTGGAAACAGAATAGGGATAAAGATTTTTACAAATAAAGTAAAAACAGAAACTTGGAAGTGAAAATATAAAAAAAATTATCAATATCCCACACCAAAAATGACAACTGAAGAAAAGATTAAAAAGGAAAGGGAAGACAGATGCTTAAATTAATGAGGAAAGTAGGAGAGTGCCGAGCAGATCAAGAGGAAGCAGGATTTAGATGGTGAGAGGGTAGACTAATGGATGTATTCACGTCTAAGGAGAAGTTGTTGACAGATGGAGAAGCAATGCACTGGAAACAGTGAAGAGGATGCCACTTCTCCCTGTTACCAGCTGTGTGGCAGGGCTCCTGTTTAGCCAGTGTTCTGCGGGTGCCATACTAGAAGTCTTTGGCTGGCATTCTGATTGTTCGGTATCCATACCAGTTGCTAAATATGCAGATTATTCCCAATGGCTGCCAAGTGAGGAAAATAGACACATTAAACTTAAATTTAATTAAATTTAAGTAAACCAGGCAATTAGGGGGAAAGCCAGTTTTCAATTATAAAGAAAAGTGGTGAAAGAACTTACAGAAATATTAAAGGCACAGGAGATTTTGTTCACAAGAGAAGTCAGTGGTAAGGGTAAACCTTGCTTTAAAGGAATGAGCAGGAAGCCTGGCCGGCATAGCTCAGTAGTTGAGTGTCGACTTATGAACCAGGAGATCACAGTTTGATTCTGTCAGGACACATGCTAGGACTGGCTTGATCCTTAGTATGGGGTGTGCAGGAGGCAGCCAATCAATGATTTTTCTCTCATCGTTGATGTTTCTATTTCTCTCTCCCTCTCCCTTCCTCTATGAAATCAATTTAAAAGGAATGAGAGGAAAGAACAGAGAAACAGAAAATCAGTGCTAAAAGGCATCATTTTCAGTAAGGACCTAAGGAGGCAGGTGTCTGGGAGATAGGCTGTTTCTGCATATTTGCTAATGAGAAGAACACTTCCTGCCTTGGGTAGGGATTTCTCTCTAAGCACACTTCTGGCCTCTTCTCTGCCCCTTTATTCTCTCATTCCCTGTAGAGGTAGAATGAGGAACCTGATCTTTAAATCTGGGGATTACTGGGTATGCTTAGCTCAGCCCACCCTTAACTCCTGGTAATAGGTCTGTAGATACTGAGTTCTTTCTATTCTTCCATGTAGGGAGTTGCACTCTAAAACCACCTTGAATTGTAACTGCTAGTAATTTCTGCTTCATAGTGGGGTTCAGTGAACAGCCCATTTACCTTTATGCTAAGCTCTATCCTCCAACCTCAGCAATTCACATGACACTGTTATTCTCTACTAGAGGCCTGGTGCACGAATTCATGCCCCAGTGGGGTCCCTCAGCCTGGCCTGTAGGATCGGGCCAAAACCAGCTCTCTGACATCCCCAAGGGGTCCTGGATTGCAAGAGGGTACAGGCCAGGCCTAGGGACCCTGGTGCACAATCGGGGTCTGGGAGGGATGTGGTGCACAATCAGGGCTGGGGAGGGATTCAGGAGATTGGCCAGTCGGGGAGGGACTACAGGAGTAACCTCCTGGTTGGAGTGTCTGGCCCCTGGTGGTCAGTGCACGTCATAGCAAGCGGCTGAGCAGCCTTAGCATATCATTAGCACATTACATTTTGATTGGTTGAACGGACGACTGGACGACCAGAAACTTAACATATAAGGCTTTATTATATAGGATTAGCCATACTTTTGGTTCATATTTGTTCAGAATCTAGCCTTGTTGGGGACCTGCTCAGAAATTCCTAGTGAATAAAGGTAGAAAAAGATGGGGTAGAGAAAATTTCTATGTTCTTGGAGATGATCAGTGCCAAACAGAATGGTGATCAATGAGACTAATAATAGGCTAAGAAACCTGCTCATGGGGCCACAGCTGACAGGTGGCAAAGCCAATGTTTAAATCCAGGCAGTCTAGCTCTGGAGTATAACATTGGAAACACTATCCTCTACCCCTTCTTGCTTCCCATATGAGGGCCCACTACTGAGAATAATAAACCATTTTATCTTTTATAAATGTCTAAGAAATGATTAATATATTCATAAAATTTATTTTGTCCATTTTTTGAAGATAAAAATGAATATTATATCACTCATTACTTTGAATATATCTAATCTATATGAAAGCAGAGAAAGGTCAATCTAGATATAGATGGAGCCTGCCAGCTGTTATACACTTATGATGCTGTTATGGGTAATAATATAGTTATAGCCATGTGTTCTCCCCCTGCCCCCCCCCCGCCCTTCCCTTCAGAGAAGTTACTTGAGAACATAAGACAGTGTAGACTGAGTTCTATTCTAGTGCCTCACTTCCCATTCTGACTCGTTAGTCGTCTATAATCAGATTTTTGCCTCAGTCACAAAATGATCCTGGCGAAGTCATCAAAGCCCTTCTAATTACAGCTGGACTCAGCAGCCCTGCCCTTACTCGACTTCTTCAAGCAGCCAGCACTATTCACTAAGCCCTTCTTTCTGAAACCCACCCTCCTCTTGGCTCTTGACAATACTCTCCAGGTTCTCTTCCTTCTTCAAGGACAGACACTTCTCAGATTCTTTTCTGGTTTCCTCTTTCCCCCATTCCTTATGCACCCGGGTTTCCTGGGACTCTGTGTTGCACCCTCTTCTATTAGCATCCTCTCATCTACTCACAGTGCTTACCTGCCACCTCTGCCTGGATACTCCCCATCCACCATCTGTTTGGCTTACAGTTCTCTTTTAAAGAGATGTCCATCCAACAGCTACTGGTTGTTTCTAGGTGTTCTGCCAGTGCCTCAACAACATGAATTCAGTAACAAGTCTCCTGGTCTTTAGCACTGTGCTTATCTAATATATCCTCATAATTGTGTGGGAGGGATCATGACAAACTCAAATCTAATTATGTTCAGATTCCATCACCAGTGGAATACAATGTGGTACACACAGGTATTCTAGAATTTATGTCTTGCCTCTCTCTCTACCTTTTTCTCCAGCCATAATCTTTCCTCTCTACACCAATGGCAAAATCTATTCTTAGCCAGACTGAACTTTTTAACTATTCCATGAAAACACAGTGTTACTTCAAGCTTCCTGCTTAGAAGCCCTTCTCCAGGCCTCACTCAGTCCATCTGAAGAATAACTATACATCTTTCAAGGCTCAACTTAGAAAGTTCCTCTTTTATGAAGCCTTTGATGACCAACTAAAATGAAAGTAATCACTCCCTCCCTTGGGTCCATCTGAACTTGGAACTGTGAACCCTCTGGGACAAGGCCATATCTTATTTATGATTAGCAATGCCTTAAATATAGAAGCAAGTTTAATTAAATGTTTGAATAAATGCCTAAATCTCCCAAAGTGGCTAAAGGTAATAAAGGTAAAAACAGTTTTAGTTTATCACATTAATAAAACATTTTACTGGAGTGATCTATCATGATGCAGAAGTCCACTGGAAAAAGTTTATTCTACCATCTTCTACAAATAACATTAAGTTATGCATAAGATAATATTGCAACTGAAGTTTTTAAGGTATTTCTTTCCATGAATCAATGGGCTTAGGCAATAACATCCATGAAATGCCAAAGACTTTTTGGCTTTAATTTTCTACTTGGTCTGTTTAAACAGACCAAATAGTCTTCATTAAGTTCTCCTTCTTAAAGAACTCATCCTCCAGACTCTCAAAGGTTCAGCACCATATGCACAACTGTCACCAGCGCCATTCCTGTGACTTTTAGCTCATTACACTAGATGTTGGTTTTGCTAGAACCTCAGTGAATGCTTGTCACTGTGTTAACATTCTAAAGCTTTTCACTTATTTCTATTTATAGGAAAAAGAAAGGTGCAACCAAATGAGATTTTTCCAGTTAAAAACTCAATCTTCAACAAGCATAGTCCCTCACTGTACAACATTCCATAATTTCCCTCTTATTAAAAACTAGAGGCCCGATGCATGAAATTCGTGCAGGAATAGGCCTTCCTTCCCCCAGCTGCTGGCACCAGCTTCCCTCTGGCTGCCAGCAGGCACCCGGGACCCAGGCTTCCCTCGCAGCCCCAGTTTTGTCTGGAAGGTCCTCTGGTCTAATTAGCATATTATGCTTTTATTATTATAGATGGCTGGCTGATACTGACATGACTTTCAATGAGATCTTTATACTGAGGCTTTCATAGCCATGATACATGACCCCCTTCTTTAAGTGTAAAATGAAGTGCAAATCTTCCTCAATGAACTCCAGAAGAATAAAAGCCTGTGGACATCTCTTCAGAAAAAACACTTTTAAAAATTAATTCACAATAATTCCATTGCAGATTTCTAGTCTCTGTATGCTAGTTCTGTGAAATCACTGAGCACTTTTATGTAAAAAATAATAATAATAATTGCATTGAACAGGCTTCACATAGATTAAGGACCTATCAGACTATCCTATTCAATCTTCATAGCAATCATACAAATTAAATAGTTACATTTTGTAAATTTAAAAACTAAGGCTCAGGGTGACTAAGTGACTTGTTTAAGCTCAATAAGCTAATTTAAAAAATCAAACTCAAGATCATTTGGTTTAAAGTTGTACATTTTTCCATAAATCATATAGTTTCTGAACTTTAAAAGAAACTGATCCAGGTGCAAGATCTTGGTCTTTCCCCAACATTTGCTTTTGGATGTTTGCTCAGTAACATGATTTCAGTTTCTTCTAAGCTTATATTACCATCTATTAAACATAATTCTAAAATATTCTTGACTCTCAGTAACATTAATACTTGTCACAGAAGAATTTTCCCAAGGTCCTTTCCTAGTCAGCATTTTGGTCCTCAGATCCATCTTTATTTAATTTTACTCTCTCCAAATAGAGAAATGAATCATCAATTTTCCACTTTAGTGTCCATAAGCAATATTTAATTTCTATAAAACATGTTCAAATTGGATTTACAAATAGCATGAGGACGTAAAACATGTTCATTGCCAAGAATCCAAAACATCTAGATTCAAATCCTGGTTTGGCACTTGTTAGTTCAAATTCATGGTGAGTTCCTCACTTTCATTAAGCCTGTTTCCTCATATTAAGAAAGAATTTTACTATTGACCTTACTAGAATTTTTTGAGTACTGAAAAAAAATAATGTTTGCAAGTATAGTACTTAGTACTATAACATAGTACTTGGCTAAAGTAAACAAAAATTATCAGGTGTTGGTAACATTATAATTGGTATCATTTGGTTGAATATATGCAAATTTTGAATAATAAAGAACAGATGGCAAAGGGCACAGGACATTGATGGAAGTAAAACTAGGACTTTAAAAAATAGGCTTTGCATTTAAATATTAGGGTATTTCTGGGAAGTACCTGGTTCTCTGTCTTACATAAAAGAGTCATGAAACCCCCTCTCCCATTAGTTATGTTCTGACATTGATTATTCTGACCTGATGCTAGCAGATTTTGCTTTCAAGTCATTCCACCTTTGGTTCATATCATCAAGTCGATGCTGAAGCATAGTAGCCTCTTCAGAATTGCCCAGTGCCTTTACCATCTTCTGCCTGTTCCCATCAATACTTTTAAATATGTCATTGTGGGCATCAATTTCCGCCTGGATGTCCTAAAGATGGAAAAGCAGAGATAATGCAAATGTTAGGTATTAGTGTCAACATTACTTGGGATTTCTACACAGAATTTTATCTTTTTACTAAAGGCCCGGTGCATGAATTTGTGCATGGGTGGGGTCAAACTGGCCCACCCCCTAATCGGGTTGGGGGAGGCCAATGGAGGTGGGCCAGCTGGAGGGAGGGTCCACAGGCAGTTGGCCAGCTGTCCCTGCCCCCAATCAAGATGGAGGGCCAATCAGGAGCTGCAGAAGGTTGGGGGGGGGGCTGATCGGGGCCCAGATTGAGCTGGTTGGCCACTGCAGTGTGCGTCATAGTGACTGGTCATTCCAATCATTCCAGTCATTCCACTGTTTGGTTGATGGGCTTTTATATATATAGATATTTCATAGATGAGGTGTATTTTTTAAAGAAAAATAGTTAATTTCATCTTAAATGATAACAAATTCAAGTGTTTCCACAATTCTTATATTAAAAATAATAATCTTTAAATCTTCAATACTTTGATTCCCAAATTCTTAAAAATAAAATACATTATAAACTTAATTTCATGTATTAGCTAGTCTGATTCAATCAAATTATTTATTCCCTTTAAACATGGGTAAAACTCCCCTCAAAATATGAAGTTTTACAAAGGTTGCTAGATATTACATCCTTTTACATTTAGACAAATTTGTTTATTTTTTCAATCTAGTAAAGTTTATTTCTACAATTTTTAAAGACCGCTTTCATAAAAATGTCCTGATTAGGAAAAAAAAAACTAATTGTAAAGTAATATTTCTCCTATTAAATTGATAATATTTTGTTTATTTTTATAAAGTAAATTTTTGTGTAGCTTAAGTAAAATAAAAAATATTACAAATAACAAAAATTTGTTAAGACTTTGAAGAAGCACTTTGTCAATATGTATCAAAAGCCTTAAACCTGTTGAAATTGCCCAACTGGCATTGCTCAGTAGTTGAGCATCAACCTATGAACCAGGAGGTCATGATTTGATTCCAGGATAGGGCTTATGCCCAGGTTGCAGGCTCAGTCCCCAGTGGGGGACATGCAGGAAGCATACAATCAATGATTCTTTCATCATTGATCTTTTTATCTTTCTCTCCCTCTTCCTTTCTCTCTGAAGTCAATAAAAATATACTTTTTAAAAAACCTGTTGAAATTATGTATCCTAGGAATATTTATGTATAAACACATCTATTATACTGATTATTTTAAAACTGAAAAAAGTGGAAACTGTCAAGCACTTCCACTTCTGGGAATATAACCAAAAGATACGAAAAAACTAATTCAAAAATATATCTGTACCCCTGTGTTCATAGCAACATCTAATCTAATAAAAGAGTAATATTGAAATTGATCATTTCTATGGGATGCCTAAGCCATGCCCACCAGCCAATCAGAGTTGCTGTATGCAAATTAACCCAGCCAAGATGGAGGCCGGCAGTCACGGAGCTGGAGTAAACAGCAGGCTTCTGTTGCTCCAGGAGTAAACGGTCTGCCGGCCGGCTAGGTTTCTCCAGGCTCAGGCAACAACATACTTGCAACATTGTTTGAATTATAGAAGCCTCAGAGCTGAAGCACACAGCAGGCTTCCGTTGCACCAGCAATGGAGGAAACGGCCTGCCTAGGCTGGCTGAGTGTGTCTACTAAGGCAACTAACTAATGAAACATTCTTTCAATTATAGAAGCCATGAGCTGAAGCCAACAAGAGGCTTCATTACCTGCCTAGGCCTCAGCTTAAAGGAGCAGTATATCAATTATAGAAGATAAATAAACCCCAGAAACCTGCTTCCAGCCAGCCTTGCTGGGACATTGGGTCAGTGGGAGCTGTGGGCAGCCTGAAAGCCTGAAAACGGCCCTCAGTCCCGCACCTAAGCTGGTCACACCCCAGTGGGGTGAGGGACCCCACTGGGGGGCTTGGCCAGCCTGCAAACAGCCATCAGCCCCCCATCCAGGCTGGCTAGGTACTCCAGTAGGGACTCGAACCCTGAAGGGACTGTGGGCAGCCTGAAAACCCCCCTCAGGTCCTCACCCAGGCTTCCCAGGTACCCCAGGAGGGACCCAAAACCTGAAGGAGCTGTGGGCAGCCTGAAAATGGCCCTCAGCCCATCACCCAGGCTGGCCACACCACAATGGGGTGAAGGTCCACAATGGGGGGCTTGGCCAGCCTGCAAACAGCCATCAGCCCCTCACCCAGGCTAACCAGGCATGCCAGCAGGTGGACATCCCTAGAGGGGTCTCAGACTGCAAGAGGGAACAGGCTGGGCTGAGGGACCTCCTGAGTACACAAATTTTTTGTGCACCGAGCCCCTAGTTATTTATAATAGCCAAGACATGGATAAAACCTAGGTGTCCATTGGTGGAGGAATGGATAAAGTATATCATTGTATACACACACACTTAAAAAACTGTAAGCAATAAGTCAAAATAGTGGAATCTCTGTAGAAGAGGATCAATGATGATGTTAGTGTTCATCAAAAGTTAGGAAAAAAATCAACATCCAGAAAGTGATCAAAGAAAAGGAAATCAGCATACATTGTTGTTGTTGTTGTGTGGGGTTTTTTTTTTTAATTTAACATTTGACTGCATATTTACTTGGACAAATATACCAACAGCACCTAAAGGCATAAAACTATCTTAATAAGTCTTCTGCATCCTTCACATCTCTGAGCCTAAAATAAAAAGAGATAACAGATGATAGATAGATAGATAGATAGATAGAAGACAGATGGATGCATAAATGCATGAATGAATGTATGAATAAGTTCATCTTGACCGACTGGCATATCAGCCACTCTCGCCCCACAAAAAAAAAAATAGAAATTAAATAATTATAATGGAATACAGTAATAATTTTGTTTAATGTCTTCATTTAAAGTTTTTAACAAGAGAAACTTAAAATTATTTAGAAGCCTGCATTGCAAAGTCCTACTTAAGCTTTTCGCTGGAAATTTAGAATAACAAGCAATTAATGAGTCATGCTCCTTCACAGATCACTGTGCAATGATTCACTGGCGTTTTAAAATCAAGATGCCAACATATGAGGCTGTCAGATTATGACCCTGATTTAGCATCAAATGCTAAAGTAAATTAAAGTTTCCAAGAAGGAGGGTTTACTCTCACTGCTCAGCTGGGAGACCTGCTCTGGATGGGCTTACCTCTGGCCCCTGAAAGCCTTTCTGAACATGACACAGCACAACATGGCTACTGATAATTAGTTATGGGAATGCAACCCACCTAAAAGCACAAAGCAATGTTCTCCAATCATTTAACATAAGCCAGTCATGTGCACAGAGGGGCCACTACAAAGTATCCAAACCATTAACCTAACACTTGAGAGCAGAAGTAGTATTTTAAAGATTCATTTGTGAGGCTTGAAACATATCTTCAAGCAATGTAAACAGAGGTTTAGAATTAAAGGGCTAATGTTTTTCTCTAAGTCAAAGCACTATCAAAAGCCTAAAATGCAACCTTTCTGAAGAATCTTCCAGAAGACAGTTACAAAAGTTCACATCAGCTCACCGATCAACAGTTAGTCTTTCTGAATGCAACACCCACTACCCAGGACAAAACAAATTCATTAATAAAGGAAAACATTGATTTATTTGATTACTTCTTTAATCATTAATATTTTAATAGCAATTTTGTCCTTAACTTGACATATCTTTAATGATACAACCCACACACATATAAAGCAAACACTTTATAATGTGTATCACATACATTTTACTACTTTAAAATGTCCTCTAATCAAGTAGTGGCCCTAATTATGTAAGCAAAACTATTTCTTTAGATTATGATAAAAAGGACTGTTTGTACCCTCCGACAGGAAACAGATTTAGAGAGTACCACCAGGAAAACTTCAACAACTAAATTGGTGCTAGAATGGATTCATCCTCTCTGGGCCTTGTTGACATAATTTTGGTTTATTTTTGCATGGCATATTTACCTAACCCTACATGGACACAGCAATGTTTTCCCTGAAGGAGTCCTGACCCCTTTCCTGAAGGTGAAGAAGTAAGGTCAGCAACAACTTCCTGAGGGTATCCCAAGGCGCAGGCTAGATCAACAATGCTAACCATTCAAGGAAAGGAAGTCCACTGTTCCTTGCAGAATAAGACCAGACTTCAGAAACAGTTAGGACTGATGATCAGGAGACAGCGGGATTATGGCCAGAGTTTTAGGTTTTGAAAATGAGGAATTATAAAATTAAAAATATAGGTATTACCTAAAAAATAATACAACAACCAGATAATATCATCAGGGGTCATTAGTGATATGTAAATATACTTTGAGACAGTTTTTAAAGCTGCTGATGAGTTATTGCAGTTAATTAGTCAATTTATAATTAAAATTAATTTACTTCAATGAATTATCCAATCAATAATTGATAAGCTACATTTTCTTTCAACAATTAATCTCATAGGTTTTAATCACTCTATTAGAATTATGAAATTGCCACTTGGTCTGCAACAGCATTTATTAAGAAATCAATACCAGTAATGTTTTTCCCATTTCCTGTGATTATAAATATATGTTAGACAACAGAGCAGAAAAAAATTTAAATTACTAAGTGGAACAAGCTTACAATTAACTGCACTTTAAAGATAATTTGAACAAGCCAACTTGCAATGACAAAGAATCAATAAGTAAACAAATGACATTTTAAATTCCAGCATAGCAAACACTGCTATTGACAAAAATATTTTTCACAGCAAAAAGTTCCAAATTCTTGACTCTATACCAATTGTTACTAAAACACACTAAAATCCTAGTGAATTAAAATATGGCAGATTTCCTTCCAAGGTGCACTTTATATAGCAGGTCTGACCTGCATACAAACACAAGTTATTAAATGTTTCATGTGGTGAACTATTGCCCCACCTTAATTATCAAAACCAGATAGTATATTCAAAACTGAACAGGCCTGAAAACCTAGTCAAGGATTTTTCATGTTAAATGTTTAAATCTACATTCGTGGGGGCACTCAACTCCTCTACACCTCACCTGTATAAGGAGTTCTTATCGCCCAGAAAGCTCTCAATTTCTTCCCCCAACACACACACACACACACACACACACACACACACAATCTCAGTTATTTCTTTATTTTAAGCTCATCTCTTAAGTCCCACCTTAAATGTAATTTCTTCAGGAAAGACTTCACCACACTCCTATTAAATTGGGGCTATCTGTATTCTTATAACTCCCTCTACTTTGCTAAATCACCTCCCTGTACTAAAATACTTCCTTACTTAATGTCTGAGTCCTCCCACCAGGCTGGAAGTTCAATGAGAGGAATAAGCTTCCAATTAACTGTGCTTTAAAGATAATTTCCACTCCAGCCCTGAACTCAGCCCAGTGCCACTACACAAATATTTACTAAACACTGAATGAATGAATGAATGAATGAACCTTGAAATTGGAAGCTTACTGTGTCTTCAGGGGCACATTTAAATATTACAAGTTGAGCAGTAAAATATAGCTTCAAAGTATAATTGTTAGTCATCATAAAGGAGGTAAATGCCTTAAAGGAAATTTTGTACTGAGTGGTTTCTCTCTGTGTTATCACTATGGGAAGCATCTTTTCACAAAAAAGAGTAATATTCAGATTCAGACACACGCACACACCTTTAAAGAACCACCATTATCATTAATCATCTAGTAGCAGAACTGCATAAATTAATAAAAGGCACAGTCACTCAAAATGTTACTGAGCTAAAATGGTCCATTACTCTGTCTTCTTTGACTACTAAATAAATGGGCCTGTACACAATGCCAGTGGCTGAAGTATAACAGTATATTAACAGCCACTGAAGCCGTCAGATACTTCCTTTATGAAGTAGTTTCCAGCAGAAACTCAATTCGTTCAAGTCAGATGGCAATAAACCAACTCATAGGCTGGATTTCAGAGAGGCGCATTGCATTGGTGGCCCAGCTTTCTGTGTCAAGTCAACTCTTCAGATAGTCACCTGGATACACTGTCCTATGCTCACCCCTCACCACTTGATTAGGTGACAAGGACCTGCTTGCTGGCAGGTACATCTTGTCACAAGGCCACCCTCTTCTGGTGAGAAGTTGGTCTCAACCTCCCCTTTAGGACCACTCTGGGTACACATGGTTCCTATCAATTGGGGTTTCCTGATCCTTGGTGAGCTGACACCTTGAGGAAACAGCAGAGAACATTTCCTGATTCCTGGACCTCAAGGACTCCCAGCATTGCCTTTTCTGGTGCTAGGAGATCAGGAATGAGTATCAAGTGCAAGTTGCCCTTCCTGTTTATGCTACCAAATCACAATCCATGCATCACACGTTTTGGGACTAGAGCATTAACCTGGATCTCAATCATGTGCCAAATATTCATTTATGAATAAATCCCCAATATAAATCACAACACCACTGGATTTCTCTAAAATTGAATAATAGCAACCAGAATTTGCCTCACAAAGAAACTGTACTTTAGAAGTTAGGCTGAAGGTCTGCTGTCTTCTGGATGTTTTGATGATCAACTAGTCTACAACTTTGCAAATTAACCATCATTGGAAGACCCAACACTGTCCCAACCTTGGACCCTAGTTTTCTTAAAGCCTGAAATGGCTTTAAGAAAACAGCCAAATTACCTCTATGCTATGACAACCTAAACACCAGACTAAACAATTACAACCGCTGATATGAAGAGAAAAATATGAAATCACTGAGGTTAGAATTCTCTTTAGAAGCAGATCACTAATATAGGAAAAGACAGGACTATTATTCAGCTTCTGAAGGTATCATGTGGCTTTTGCATGACAGCAGTGAGCCTTGGCCTTTCCCTAGAAATGGCACTACTGCTTCCAGAGTGGGGGAGGGCAGGCAGCTGAATTTGAGAGGGTGTCAGGCACTGGTACCCTTCTATAATACCAGCTTTCCTGGCAATGAATCAATGTAGCAAGGGCTAAATATATGAGACGGCTTTTGTGAAAATACACAAAGGATTTTTTTTTTAAATACTGGAGTTGAAGAAAAATACATTCATGTTTGACAACTTCCTAAAAATGAAATATGGCAAAAAGATTAAGTTTCGCATAGATTTTCATAACGGCGTCTAACACAAAATAAACATGTGAGGAGAACTTCAGGCTGTGAATTGCAGCAGGATGGTTGCTCTAAATTGGCTCTTTGTCTCAAAAAAAAAAATCTCAAATCAAGCTTTGATAGGAATAAGCCAGCAGACTACTTTCACTGTCAATACAATGACTAAAATAAGAATCAGAGAGAAGTATGCAGACAGTAAAGCTTCGGGTTTAAAAGAGGAAATAGACTCATAGGACCAGAACTTGTCACGTCGTCAATAAAATGGCCAAAAGGCGGAGGCAGGCTCCTAACCTCTGCTATCTGACCTGGGCTTTTAAGACTATCAGCAGCAATTACAATACAAAAGTCCAACTATTGCCCACAATTACTGCCTCTTGGGGGTTCTCAGTAATGAATTATTCATGTAACATATACCCTATACCTTTTTAGGAAGAAACAGGCAAATCCATGCAAACCAAGCTAACAGACCTCTTTATGGCCATAAAGTTTGTCACCTGCTGTTACCAGCTGCCATAAAGAGATATTCTCTCCCTCCTCCACCCCTTTTAAATGGTGAACAAGGAGACTGGGAACCATCCTTTGCTCTCAGGAATTTAGGTGCTTAACAGCATATTAAAGTGAGAGGTCAAAGTGCACCCTGTGTTACAATCCTTCCTTCTACAGTTGGGGTTGGGGGGAGAGGCGGGGGAGGCGGGTGCATCCAACCAGAAGTTGAATTCTGCTTTCTCTATATTATGCCCATACACTTTCTACCATCACGAGGCAAGCAATAAAGGCAAGCTGTTTTGGAAAAGCTTTCAAATGACTTGGTTTTACGCCTTTTCTCTTCTGGCAACTGTAGTTTGGTAAGAAAACGCTCACTGATTCCTTCAAGGACTCCATACAGCCTTGCTTATATTTGTACTTGCAATGAACACCAAGTATTCATGGTGAAAACCACTGAGCACATCTTTAACAACTGATAAGTCATTGATTTATGCACATAACGAGTCCTTCGCCTCTTTTTCCTTTTCTTTAAAGGCTGGAAGTTGAAAGAAGATAGGTGCTTGGCATCCAAAACCTAAGGTGGGCAGGAGCCCATGAACCACACATTGAGGTTTTCTGTTTTGTTTAACTATAAATGTAAGGTAGCATTTGGCAGGCTACACTGAATCCCAGAGTGTGCCAAGAACTTTCCTATGGAAAAAAGAACTAAATGCAAAACTAATGATCCAAGCATTTAATCTCCACGGTGCATGCAAGCACTTTGTGTTTAAAACAGACACACTCAGGAAAAAAAAAGAAAGACGTTTAAGATCAGATGCACTATCGTCACTGGGAGGCATCTTCTCCCAACTCTCAGACCTGAATCTTCAGGGGAAAAAAAGGCTGAGGAAGGGCCGGGCCACTGCAGGGAGATAAACCTGAGGGTAAGGAAAACAGAACCCATGCCTGATGAGGTCAGACTTTGGCATGAAAACCCAGTGTTTTTGCTGTTCTTTTTCTTTTTTCTCCTCCAAAATAACTTCCAGTTAAATTGCCAGTGTCTTGAATACAAAAGATCTCTTCTGATGTGGAATTCTGAAACTGACAGGCACCAGGAGAAGCCTCCTAACCAAAGGAGAGCACTGCTGATTTGCTCTTTAATGGAAACAGAAAAGTTTTTACCAGGCTATCAAACCAAGGAAGCCTTAGAAATTACATTAAATAATCAGAGTCAATAGAATAGATGCCACCTAAATGTAGAGTAACAACAAAAGGCAAGAAAAGGAAGAATGGAAGAAGCACATTCATGAAGTCGCCTTCTGCATACCTTTTCAAATCTTGTCAGCAGTTCCCGCAAGCTGAAGTTCAGACCAATCATCGTCCAGTAGCCCTTGAAGTTTACATCTTTCCGGCAAACTTCCTTCAGACAACAGCGTTCGATTTCCACACACCGTATCTTTTCTGGCTATACTTTAAAACCTTTTGTAAAATCCTTTACAAGCCTTGCCCTTGAGCTATGGTCCATGAGCAGCAGCAGCTTGCGCTGGGACATGTTAGCCACCCCAGCGAGGGTCCGTTCTTTCATGGACTTTGGAATTCACAAGAAATAGACCTGCTTCTACAATTCCTGGGAGCTGTGTTCCACGAGGCTGGCATGTTCTCCTTTTTCTCTGGGAAGCCCAGGATTCCCTTTTGCTCACCTCACTAATGACCTGCAGCCCACAACTGGTCTCTCCTGGGCCCCAAGCTTAGAATTTGGTCTCAATTACACACAGCAAAAAGAAGCTATATCCTGGAAACTTGCATGAGAGAAGGCAGGAAAAAAAAGAGAGAGAGAGCCAAGTATTACCAACTTCCTCCATTCAGACTGGTTTCAGAAAGAAAAAGAAAAAAAAAATCCTGGGTAAAGAGCCAGTTTTCAAAGAGCATGTCTTACGTAGAGTTCCAACAGCAAGGAGTGTACTCTTGTCTGAAGAAACACCCAACCCCGGGACAAGAGGCCACCGGTTTGCACTCTCCCAGACACCAGCAGCCTCTGTGTTGCTATGGTAACCACCAAGCTAGTTTCAGTCCATTTCCCTAGGTCAGGCTATGCCCAAGGGATGCTGTCAGTACAACAAAACCACGCCAATGGTAAGTTGTTCTATCTGTCGGGATAAAAGTTCCAGCAGTGGATCTCATGACGGGATCATTTGCAGAGTTTGTGGCAGGGGAGCAAGGGCAGCCAGCTCCAACAACATCCCTGGCCGGTCTGACAGCGGTGGGGTAATCCACTGCTCTTTCCAGCAGTTGTTTATTATTTTAATCAGCATCCTCCCTTCCACCACCCCTCACACAGTTTGAGGTGAAGCGCACTCCCACTTCCTGTAGGCCTCCCTGCCCCAAAAGGCAGGACTTGCTCTCAAATGGTGTGGATCCTGGGTGGATCCCAGGATTCACACTCCAATTTGGAGCCCACACAGGAAAACAAAAGGGGGGGAGGTGTACAAGACAATACAAGGCACGAAACAAAATATGAATGATCAATTGGGTTATTTCTGAAAAGACTTTAACAGTACAATGATGGGGGGGAATGAAGGAAAGTTCCTTTGATCTCCATTCAGACTTGTTTTCATGTGGAGAATTCACTTATTTGTGAAATAAAACTTAAGTGAAACTACTCCAAATGTGAGTGATCGCCAGTTACTTTTAAATCGTTAAGTTATTACTGGTACCCAGAGAAACACTGTCTCCCACAAAGTTGTGTAATTATTTTAAAGGAAAATGTTCAATCCAAATGTCATGTTCTTTGGACATCATGGGTTCCATAGCTATTTAGTATACCAATAAAAGGTTAAGTGCAACAGATGTGTCCATATGAAACGTATTTCCTAGCTGTGTGCAGTTTTGTTATAAACATATAATGCTTTTAAAAGTGACACCATCACAAATGGATAGTTAATCTTAATGTGACTAAGTTTAGTCTGCATCAGGACATAGAGCAAAAAAATTACAATATGTATCTCCTAAAAGGCTATTTGAAGTACTCAAATATCAAAATTGTTAACATTCATTTAATCATATACGGACAGAGTTTCCACTAACAAAGAAAAGCACGAAAACTGCCAGGGAACAGTATACAATAATAATTACTACTTTTTGGATTTACACACCATTTTTCTTTCCATTTCATTCCCAACTTATTTTCATATCAGTGTTTAAATAGCATGTGTTTTACATATGTGGATCTATCCAACATTTAACAAGCTTTTAAGATATTTTCATCATTTATTCATAAAACTCAGCATGTCCCCAGGGGCACACGGCTTTATGAGAGTTCTAGCAGAATGTGTTCCACCTCCAAGTGCCCGATTCAGATTTACACACAGATGCTGTTAACTTCAAAAACAAGCGCTGTAAACGAATGATAACCCAGAAATGTATAAGTAAAAACAATCTGTGCACTCTGGGTTCACAACAACAACAAAAAGACATTGACATCAGCATGAAGACCAATCCTCAGAAAGGAGAGAAGAAACAGAGACACTGACCAGGCTGACCCAGCCAGGGAGGGCTCTGGGCCACATGCTGAGATCTTTCAGCAGCAACAAATAAACTCTTCACATAAATACAAAACAGAAGGAACCACCAGCACCAGCACCACCACACACAAAAATAATAATAAATAAATACATAAAGGAGAGAGAGTTAAAGAACAACCTTTCTCAGCTGGGCAAACTTCCAACTACCACCCAGGGTGCTGAATGACTGTGATCAGAGACTTGTGCAAACACGCAATCCCCTCTGCAGGGATCCGAACACTGACTGAAAGAAAAACTGGAACAACAGAGGCTACCCTAGTCTTTCTCTAAAGTAGATTCTTAGGTTTTAAGGGTTCTGACATCACGATAAGAACGACATGTCATTATTAGAGCTGCTAATATCTTGTGACCTGATACAAGGCTGACCTTTTGAGGGAGCCTTCCCAAAAGATAAGAGCAAGAGAATTTTTATCACATGGTAGGTACTCGTGCTCTAGATGGGACAAAACAAGGTAAGGAAAGAGTGGAGGAGTATGTTGTCACATGGGGATACTAGAGGGGAGTCCCCGGAAGTCACTGTCCCTGTACCAACTACCAGTTCCCTGACATCCCAGGCAAATGCCCCATACCCATTTCTCAGAGCTGACATCCTCCGCTCAAGCAGAAAAGAGAACCCAAAATAAAGCTTCCTTACTTACAGTTATAAAATATCAAGAACTAAGATACTGATGAACCTAGACATGATGCACACTCTTTAGGAGGAAAGCTGGTGGAAGAGGGGGGAGGAAAGCGAGTAGGGGACGCGTTACTTAGTAAATCTTTATGGAATCACCCAAAAATTTGTCTTTAGTTCTCACCTAATTTGAACAGCAGGGTAACTGTATTCTAAATAAAACACTGGAAAGCAACTAAAATGTGATTTTTTAAAAGTGTCAAAGACAAATAGATTATTTATATAAAAATCCAGAGATATGCTACAAAATTCCATTAGCTAAATATTCATGTATTATTCTAAATTACTGTGCTCCTTGATGACTGAGTGCCTTATTACAAGTGAGACTTATAAAATATAACTTGAATTGCTTTAATAGCCGAGCTCTTTTTACCACGTATTTGTGTTTGATACCTATATGTAAGTAAGTGTATTTCCTAAGATGAAACTTTGTATACAAAATATCATCTTGGTAATATATTTTACATCTCCATAGCCTCTTCTTTTTTTTAACCAAACACCTCTTTGAAACATTATCTCCTATAATCCTGTAATCATTAAAACAAACAAACAAAAAACTTAGAGGTTTCCAGTGAAAGCAGTACATCACCAGAGAGACAATAAGCTGAATGATACAATTTGAAGGAGTTGACTATTTTGCAAGTCCACACTAGTGTGTAAATAAATAAATTAGGCACTCATCTTCAAGAGGTGGAATAAATATAATCCCTGCAACAGATCCTAACATAATCCCTACAACACCAAGTATCCTGAAATTCTCAAGTAAAATACAATCATCCATGTCGCAAACATAGACATCTAGATCCACAAGACAGCAAAGGTTACAGAACCACCAAACAGCACAGAAAAAACTCAACAATGGAATCAATGAAATCTAAATCTAAATGACATAATAAAAACCACACCCCATGTCCTGAATGAAGAGAGCTATATCCATACGGCTTTGGCATAAACTTTCAAAAGCTAGGCTACTTTTGAAGCTGTTTATGATTAAAAACTCTATTTCATCTAATTGGCTAAAAATGGGTTATTTATTTAGCAATTTCATTGAAAGCAACAGAACATTAATTTAAGGTTCACTCAAATATAAGCAAAAAGAGTTGTCTACATGCTCTGTTGAGAGATAACATGTGTCTCACCAAATTGAGGGTTAGAAATAATTTCGCATTATGGTGGATCTTAAAGTACCCTTCCTGCTACTCAAATTTTTAAATGCTGTAAAGATAAAGTATGTTTTCTATGGAAAACCAAACAGCTTTCTCTTTATATTGGTCAATATGAAGGAAAGAAAAGAAAAGAGAGGAGAAAAAGACAGAAGAAAAGTAAAAACTTCTGGGGGACCTCTAAGGCGAAGCATATGGAGGTCAATAGGTGATTGCAGATAAATTGGTACATCATGGCTTTATTCACAATGAAGTGCTTCGGGCATGGGCAGAAAAATTTACGGGTTATAATCCCATTCTGACTCCAGGGAAGGTCCAGGTTATGATGGCTTTAAAAGGAATATGCACAATTATTTTCATAATGTTTCTAAATCAGCATTTACAATTCAAAAATGAAATAGCTTCAAGACCCTAGTCATGATCTGTGATTTCAAATTCATTGCCTACTGCCTGTGACTCAATACATTGCAGCTTTCTAGTTAACATCAGCTAGCAACCAAGTCTGTCAGCTGGTAGCTATTTAAAGTAATATACAGCCCTAAAGGGCAGAAGGTTCAATCTGAAATGGAGGCCTGAGCCCCCTGATGAAAGGCGGAACTCTCCTTTTATCCCAGGAAGCTCAGATAATATGCTTTAGACACAAAGAATTATTTTTAAAGTTCATCTCTTCAATAATGTCATCTAGTCTGATAACTATACAGGTGGCAGTTGGGAAATAGAAATCATAACTCATAAAGAAAAAAATTCAACACTTTGTATGTTTTTAAAATCTATAGCCAGAAGATTCTAACCAGACATTTTTAAGGCACAAAGAGCTTTTTCTTCTAGGGAATGAATAGGTGGGGTGAGGATTGAGGAAACCTCAGTTGATCTGCTTCTGAATTAGCCAACCAGGTGCAGGGGTCAGCGTTTAGCAACCTTTTAAATATTTAATGATTCAGAGAGCACTTTATTAGGCGACTAAAAATAAGGCCAAGACAAGTTAATGTTTCAAAACCATATCCTTCCTAAGAAACATGCAGCATGAGACAAGAGTGAAACCATCTCAGACGGCCAAGCCTCACAATTCCAGATGTCTACTGATGGCTCGAGCCTGTGGGGTACATGCAAGGCTTTGGAGAAGTTTCCTAGAGGTTTCTAAAGGATCATTCCAACTTTACTCAGATCCCAGATTTAGAGAAATTAAAGCCAAAATTAAATTACAAGCTGTAATAATAACAACAAACATGTCAAGATAAAGCAAAATTGAAGGTGCTGTTTTCACTCACAAGTAAAAAAACAAATGGTACTCTCCCCAGAGGGCATTATTGCTGTAATCTATAAACCCAGAGGAATTCACTAACCCACGAGAGCAGCCATGCTTCTGTGTGTAATACCGGCTTTTCTGATGCTTGCCGACCAACCCATTCAGAGCTGACTTACTACTTCAATTCTGACCCATGCTCCTGCCATCTGCTTGCTTAGCATCCAAATTGGAATTCTCTGCAAAATCACAGCTTAACCTTCTTCCCCACTTTAACCATGATTCCTCCTCACTAATCTCATCAGTAACCAGTCAATATACTTACACACGAACCACTTATATCTAACAAATATGGCTCCCCAAAAGTCATAGGCCATTGTAACTTTTTTTCTCCTTAAGCATCTTTACTTTATATACTTTCTGTACCTTTATCTCACTTCTCTTGTTTGTTTATTCTGAGCAATCGGTTCTGTGGTGGCTCTGTTTCTTTCCAAAAAGTTTTGAACAAAGTATTCTCTAGACACTGAACCCAGACAATGTGTTGTGCAGGACATAAAAAAATCAGTAGGCCAATTACAGAGGGAAGAATGCCTAGGTTTGACAGAATTAAGTCAAGCCATTATATTTTCTGGCGATTATGATAAGCAGCAGAGTAGATTTTTAAAAATCCGCCAAACTTTGGGATAGAAATAATTTAGCAATATCCACCAAACATTAAAATTCATATAACCTTTGCATTAGAAATTCTATCCCTAGGAATTTAATTTGCAAAGATTTGTACAAATGTAGGGACAAAGATGCTCAACAAGTTCTGTTTGACAGAGCAAACGGCTGAAAAGAATCTCAATGTCCATTAATAGGTAAGTATGTAAATAAATTATAGCAGATTCCCACAATGGAATGCTGTTCAGCTATGGAAAAGAGGGCGAAGGTAGCTATATGCTGATAAGAAATAATCTCTAATCTGTATGTATGTATGCATGCATGTATGTAATGTATGTGCCCCAAAGGGGGATATTAACATAGATGCATATACAGGATACCAATAATATTTCTGGAGAGATATGTAAGAAGATAAAAGTGGTTATGCCTGAGAGAAGCACTGGAGACCTCTGTGTCTAGAATGGGACACTTTAAGTCTTTTATACTGTGTGAAAATTTTATCACAGGTACATGGTACATACCATATTCCACACAAAATTAAATCAATTAATAGATGGAAAATCCTCAAGTAAAACACTCTTTCTAGGTGGATATCTATTCCCCAAAATGGCGGCATCATTAGATTTGAGGTAAATGCCACTAGAGACAATCATTTTTGTCTCTGAAAGACTCAGAAGTTTTGAAGTGCCAGATGGTCTGACATTCCAATAAATCAGCCCTCAACAGAAACACGCCTTCAGCACAGTGGGCTGGTCAATGGTAAACTTTTCCAAAGGAGACAGGGACAAAGCCTTTTTGTTCCCGTAAGTTACTCTATAACTAGTCACTCCAATTTATTTCAATAATAATTCTGTGTCTAAATAGGTAATATAAAATTTAAGTCATTTTCATTCCAAGGAAGCCAATACTGCTATTTTCATCTAATATTGTGACATTAAATGACATGAATTTTTTTTTGCAATGTTTATAAAATTAGTACACACATACAGAAAAGAAGAATATCTAGCCTGATTTTGTCAAGCAATTGAAGTGTGGCTTCATCATTCAAGATGGGCTAAGGGAGCTGGCAGAGGGAGAGTGCCAGGGTCTATGCAACAGCACTTCTGTTCATGAGTCTAAGTCACAGAAGTGAGAGAGAAAACACCACGGACCTTGTCTTGTTTGTCATGGCTGCAGAAGGCATGCTTAATGTGCTATGAAGGTTACTCTAACAAAATACTGAAGGAGATGTACCACTACAGGCAAAGCAACCACTAGACACCAAGATTGGGTACGTTCTTATTTAGGACTAATTCAAATAGTAGAATGAGTTTTATACTAAATTTCGTAAACCAAGGAACTTAAAGCACAATTTAAATACAGAAATTGTTCTGGCAGATGTTTGTGTGTGTGTGTGCGTGTTTTATTTTGTTTTTATTTCACAGAGGAAGGGAGATGGAGAGAGATAGAACCGTCACTAATGAGAATCACTGATTGGCTGCCTCCTGCATGCCCCACACTGGGGATGGAGTCTTGCAATCCTGGCATGTCCCTTGACCAGGAATCGAACTAAGACCTTCTGGTTCTCAGGTCAACACTCAACCACTGAGCCACGCCAGCTGGGCCAGATGTTTTAACTCTAAAACTAGAATATGGGATGGCTGTAATAACAGAGCTTTTAAAAAAGTAAGACCAAATATAATATTTATGTATATAAAATCAGTACTGACATCAAAATCATAACCTCAGGAGGCTACATACAAGTGATATTATTATTGCACAAAATTTTTTTGGAATATTATTTTACAGAAACTTTTATAATTAATTAAAGATCCATATAATAAAATTGATCTTTTGTTCAATTATAGTGCCACTTTTACCAAAATTATTAACACACATCTTTATCATTAGACTTAATGACTATTAGTGATGTGTACATTAGTAAGTCTAATTAACTATCATTAATCAGTGGATTCAAAGCACAATATATGTTATTAAGGATGCTGACTACATAATATTAAAAAAAAAAAGAAACTAACTTAGAAAACTTAAGTGCAACCTAAATGTTGCTACAAAATATTTTGAAGCATAATATTCTTTGACTCATTCTACCCCATCTCTATTCCCACTTTTAGAGCTATTAGTGTTTCCTTTTTAGCTGTGGCGTTGTTGTTTTTTAATTCCTCTTCATTATCTTACAGTCAATAGTACAAATTATCACAGAAAAGATTATAGCTCAGAATGTTAAGAATTTAATCATTAAAATATAATGTTCACATTAGAAATTATGAATCAGATCATACTACTATTATAATAAGCAGAAATATTAAGAAAACATACACACATTTCTCAAAGAAAAATCAATGTCCAGACTGTTATAATAGTTTGAAAAGCTGTTCAATTATATGAGAAAGTAATAACTGCTATTAAATAACTAGATTACTCATTTGTATTATTACATCCAGCCCTGTTACATCTTTCATGGAATAAATAAGAAAGAATAATATTCTTAGAGTCAAGGGACCTCGGTTGTGATTATATCTATTTCAGTTACCTAACTGCTTGACCCAGAAAAAGACACTTGAACCCTTGACTGCTTATTTTCACCAAACTGCTCATAAACATGGTCTTTGCTTATGTTAGCTATCATTAGCAATAAGATTTTAAAAATATAAATAAATTATTGCAAAGTTCATCACTGATCACTAATTATTAAAAAGCAATATTATATAACAAAATATTCATCACATTAGTGAAGAGGTTCCTGAATTGCAGTCCTCTTTCTATTTTGTTCACTGATGTATCCCAGAGATTACAGTAGTCCCTGATGCATAGCAGACAACCAAAAAATAGTAATTGAATTCCTGAATCAATGTCCTGTAAACAATCTCTACATACAACCAGGAATCACCATTAAATACACATAATTACCAGCTGTTTACATATCAAAATGTCTTAATATTTTTGATACTCTCTTACTTCAGTCCTCTCACTGACCTACTAATAGAATTACTTCAAGCCATCCTTCTTGACTTCTCTTTCTATCCTCAAATTATCTTCTATATCTCATTAGCATGACAAACCAAAATAAATTCTTCACTAAAACAACTTTAATAAAAAAGTCACTTAGTTTATCTCACCTTCTATTTCCTCATCTATAAAGCTAAGTAAATTAATAGCTAGTTCAAAAGTAAATTAACTACAATTCTGTTACTTTATTTTTTAGCTTTTAAAATTTTATTAAATTTATTGGGGTGTCATTGGTTAATCATCCATATATTGCATTGTGTGCCAACCATACAAAGTCAATCTTGTGCCATCAGCATAATTGACCAACTATGATATGACTCTTTCAGAACAGCTATACACTTACATCTGGCAAGCTGTGTTTGGGCCATACAAAGCACTTATTAATAATAATAAAAATTCATCCCCTTATAGCTTTTAAATTCAAAAGTTTTTGATACATTAATTCAGCCCCTCTGCCTTTCCTTAAGGCTCTCCACATCCCAACCCAAAATATATCTAAACTAACTGCAGTGTAGTCCTATTCAAACAAACTTTCTCCAATGATGGAAATGGTGTTCACCTTTGATGTCCAATAGAGTAGTATGGCTATTGGATGCTTGAAATGTGGCTAGTATGATTGAGAAACTAAACTGCAGTTTTGTTTAATTTTAATCAATTTAAATGTAAATGCAGATAGTCACATGTGGCTAGTAGCCTTGATACATACTCCAGGCATGATTTCCTTACAATATTCTGAAGAATATGGTTTTCCCCAATATACAACCTACTGTATGTTTTCTGCATTGATAGAATTCTTTTCTCTCAAGTAATAGCCCCTTTTATGCATTCAAATTTCATCCAGCCATTGAGGTACCATTTAATTTCCACCCTCTACTAAAGCCTTGTACAACATCTTCAATTCACCAGTTTCCTATCCACACTGGTCATCTCCCTTACGCTGCATAATTATTCTGTACTTTACTTTCATGTTGCCTTGCTTTGTTTACAGGTTGTTTTGCCAATTTGTTTTACCTTCCCTTTAACCTCACTGGACAGTAAGCTTTACAAGAGAAAGAAAAGAAGTTGAATTCATTTGTCCCTCAAATGACCTGAAGAATGATAAACATACAACCACTGCTCAATATTTTTCCACCGGCAAGAATAAAACAATTAGAATGTACATCCTTAATATGATTTTACCATTTTAAAAAAGCCATGATCTTGGCAGACACCTAATACATTTATAAGTTACCGGAATAATTTATCTAATTAAACTTTCCAGCAAAAAATAAATAAATAAATAAATAAATAAATAAATAAATAAATAAATAAATAAATAAAAAAAAAATTCTAGGGGTTATTTTACTCATCTTTCCATTTCCTGAAAGGATCCCAAGTCATTCTAAAGATTTTGCACTTATCTGACCATACATTTCTCCAAAGAAAGAGAAGTTTCAGCCCTTCTTCTATAAACCACTCATGCTTAACTTGACAGAAAAAGTTAATTTAAATGTATTTAAGAATCACACTTTAAATTTTAAAAGAAAGTGCTGCCCTCTTGTGAAATGAGGTAGCAGATTTTTCATTTCACTGTCAGTTGAGTAAATATTGCAAAGGGATTAAATGTTAAAATTTAACATTAAAATTAAATAGAGTTTATCTCACAGTTGTATGTGTTTCCCAGGAGGTTTCTCCCTCATGCTCTTGGTTAATTTTCTAACCAAGTGAAGAATGGGTCATCAGGACAAACTGTTCACAACTGTACTGTGCCTAAAAAATAATGAATGACTGGAATATGTTCATTATAATGGAAATAAAAGATTTTCATTTTTGAATACTGTGTGACTGAGGAGATAATGGGAGCAAGGCCAATGAGGAAGCAGGTGAGTCAATGCCACCATGGAAAGGCACAAGTTAACTCACTTCCTGACCTTGGGCATGAGTTTAACTACCTGCAGCCCACTTATTTACACATAAAGTGAGTATTTTAATAATACCACAAACTATATGGATTGTGTTGAGATTCAGTGAAACAGAAGAGGTAAAATAATTAGTATAATCCTTGTCATGTGGTAAGTGCTTATTGAAGATTACTGAACCAATAGTAATAATATTCCCATAAATAAGATTACATTCATACAGGCATTTCAACAATACAATCTCTCAGAAAGTCTAACAATTGCAGTATGTGCTGTCTTTTTATGGGCATCTATTATGTGGCACAGGTACGAGGTACCATGAAAAAAGACATAAAAGTGTTTACTTTCAAGAAGTTTACATTCTGAGTTAACCATAAAACTACATGAAGAAAAAAAATTCTATAATCTCCTAAAGAATGAATGTTAGCAGATTTACAATTCACATAAATGACTACTATAAATCCAGTAGGCTTTAAGGATCCAATTAAACATCAGTTTCCTTGAATGACAAAAAGTAGGTTATCTCGATTCCAAGGATACCACAAATGAGAAACACACACACACACACACACATTTAGTGTTAACCAACAGTGTGTCCTCTCTTTCCAAAAACTGCCTTCTTAGAATGAGCTTTCCCTGCAGTCCTCTCCCCTGGGATTGGAATAGAAGGGGGAGGAGAAGTTGGTTGAATCCAGTACAGCAAGAATAGACTAAATTATTCCATTTCTAGAATTACCAAACATAAGTAGTTCGCAAACTAGGTTTCACTTACCCACCACATTGGGACACATATGTAAATAGCCACCATTTACATATGAATATTAGAAACAGGCATGCCTATAATTGAAAATGTTTAAAATTTAGAACATTCTTTGATTCAATCCTCAGCACTCTAAGGGAGTTGTCCATTTGAAGTAATCTTCGGGAAATTCTTTTGTAATGTAGAAAATCTTTTGTCAAATGAAAAGCCACCACCAATATATATTTTTAGCAGTTTGAATTTTTATGCATGAGAGGTTTTCCTAACTTTCAAAAACATCCATTTCCTTGATTGAAATTATAATGAAGAATAAAGAAATGTCTGGATAATGAGGTGAAAAAGTGCCTTAAGGAAGTTATAAATGTTATCTTTAGTAACATAATACATTTTGGTACAGTTTTCTTTAGAAATATCTTTTTATACAACCTATAAAACGTAGGAATGACAATCATGCTGTTCCATTATTCTAATTTATTGTCTTTCTGTTCAAATAGCAGATAGCCACAGAGGAACCTAGTAACATTTTGGGGAGCTGAGAAAAACCTTCCCAATTAAATGTTAAGAAAAGAATATTACCATGCACACAATTTATAACATTTTAAATTAAATAATACTTTCATTTTACTGATCTTAGGCAAAAGAAATATTGACCCATCATACACATAAAGGAATTCTTCCAACAAATAAATGAAGATTAAAAAAGTGGAAAAAGATATGTCTCAGTAACTTTTCATGCTGAACAGAAATACATTAAACTGTAACTACTAATTTTCTTAATTTTGCAGAGGGGGTGGAAGATTGACAAAGTGAACTATTAAGTACACTAAAATAGAAGTCATTGACCTAAGTCTTGTTACCATTTATATAATCAGGTAAAACAAATCTGTTCAATGACCCATACTAAGATCAACCAGAAAAAGTTTTCAAGTTCACAGAATAAGAGAAATGGTCCCCCACAGCTGAGCTAAATAATCAGGTTTCAGTAGAGGTGTGTTGATTCAATATGATGGACCAATGAACGCCATTTTGACATAAATTTTTTTAAAGAGGTAATTCCTCCCTCTTCCCTCCTCCCTCCTCCTTCACTAGCAGTGACTGTTCCTTTGGCATCTGCCACTTTCCGGCCAAGTCAGAACCATGCTTTGCAGTAGCTCAGAACACTCACAGCTTCCTATATGTCACCTGCCTCTTTTTCAGCCCCCTTTCTGTGCTACCCTTAAACTCCAATAGCCCCTCTGTTCACACACATTTTGTAATCAACAAGTTTAAGGCTGCTTTCTCTGGCTCATTTTACTTTGTTTCCTATTTTTACATATTTCCTCTAAACCTTCAAATTCTGACTCCAAGTTATTAATTCAAGAGCCAGGGTCAACCGACCTTGTAGACATGTCTTAACTGTCTTGTTAATATTATAAGGCACCATTCTACCTCACAGATCACATTTCCATCATTTACCTATATTTTTGTATTTTCTCTTTATTTTTGAAATTGACCTAGAAGCAAGGGCCAAGAAGAAATACAACAGCAGTCTTTGGAGCCATTAAATTTAAACATATCTTCAAAACAAAGTATTTTATAACTAAACTAGAGCCCTGGTGCACAAATTGGTGCATGTGCATGGGTAGGGTTCAGCTGGCCTGCCCCAATAGAGGACATTTGGACTGGGCCAGTCCCGGGTAGGGGATGTGGGAGGATGGCCAGCCGGCTCTTCCCCTGATCAAGGTGTGAGGGGTCAATCAGGGACTGGGCTGGCTGGAGGAAGGGGCTACAGGTGGTTGGCTGGCTGGCCCTGCCCCCTGGTCAAACTCCTGGTCAAGAGGATAATTTGCATATTAACCTTTCATTATATAGACAGTATCTGAATTCTATGTTTACTTAAAAAGGTAAACTACAATTTTAGATCTCTGGATCCAAAATGACATATCAACGTCAGCCATTTGAACTAGTCAGAGAGACTTCTTAAATACTAATTTTAGAGTTCATTAAAATGACACAAAAGGATGAGATTAGAAACGTTTACTAAAGTATTTAGTTTTGTACATGGTTCCATAAGATTTTGCTTTTTCCAGACATGTATGGCTATGCTTCAGCAATTCTGGAGCCATGCTTTTATTAACATATACCTCTCCTTTGCAAATGTAAACATAAATTAGTCATATGTGACACAATATTAAGGAGGGAAATCTCCCATCGATTTTGCCCTTTTAAGAAAGATGATGAAACTAATTAACTAAACCACAAATATAGCACGCCATTGATACCAAGGACTCAATGTTACATGTAGAACATAGTTGTAAAAAGTGTGTGAGCATGTATACAGAAGTATACAGTAACAAAAGTTTGGATCCAGTCTCAGGAACACTTCAGCAAAATTAACAAAAGTTTTTAACAAAACTCAATTCTTTACAAAATAAACAGAAACTTCCATAGTTCCATCAAAACTATTCAATCTAACCCACTCTCTCTTTGAACAAAATTAAACGAATTTCCTTACTGTTTTGCCCATATGCTGTACTTTAAACTTTAACCTAGACTTTGGGTATTTGTAGTTCCCTTATAACACGCTGTTCTCCAGCCCATTCCAATAAGTCAAAATGTAAATGTCCACCTTCAAAGCCTCTTCTCAACTTCTTCCATGAAATTTTTCTTTCCTTCTAAAACAGTGATTACTCATGTATTTTATTTTCAAGACTCCATCATTCCCTGATAGAGACAAAAGCCCTTTGACTCAGTATTTTATTTTATTTTTTTTTCCTTGAACTTTACCTCCATGCATCAATAAAATGTCCAGGGTAATTATTTCCCTAAAACTATATGATTATGATGGATGAAAGGGGGACTGAGACAGCTCTGGGTGCTGGGGAAATCATGTTTACCTGTGTAAAACCAAAAGGTGCCAAAAATTTAGGTAAAGAGTTAAAAATTCCCTGATTATGTAACACCTATTTAAGAACCACATGCCATAATATATTGCACAATTTTCAATATAATCCAAGTGGGGAAATCCATATAATAAAATCATATCAATATGCATCCCCTGATTCTAGGAATGGCCACACTTTATATTCAGACTAAAACAACTATGCTATTGGAAAACTATGCTGTCTGCCATGGGCTGGGGATATTCTATCAGTGTTTCTTTAGTTTTCCCAAAACAACGAAAGCATTTTCAGTTGAAAAGATAAAAAATTTGGAAGTCATAGAGTTCCTCGAGAGGATGGAGTGTTTGAGTGAATTTGTGACATATTATTTCCAAGCCAACCTTCTGTCACTATTGCATAAAATAGTTGGGATCTGGCCATAAGCAGCACAACTTGTCTGAGCGGGAAGAAGGCAAACACGTAACTCAGAAATTAAGAAACATCCTTCCCAAACCCCTCACAATATATCAATTTTGACTCTTGGACAGGATTAGAACAAATGATCACATCAAAATTGTTTATGGTGAAAATGGTGTCAGGGTGGCAAGAAAGTAAAGAGAAAAAACTGGAAAGAAGATCTAGAAATGACTAGGACAACTAAGAAAACAAAACAAAACAGGAAGCTTCATACAATACGTACAACCTCTATGGACCCAAAACACAGATTAAAACCACACCCGTAAAATTTCCTGACTTACAATACAGGGTATTTGTACAAGTAGTATAAAATTAAAGAAAAATTAGCTATAATAAAAACAAAGTTCAGGCCATGCTTTTAGAGTTTTTTAACTGAGTTAAAATTGGCTAACCCACACACAGCAGTAATTAGAAAAATATCATCATCTTTTCAAAAAGGAACATACACTCTGTGCCTTGTTTGAGATCTCATTAACTGGGAATAAGTTTCATCAAAGACAAACAGGTTTTATATACCATACTAGGTTTTAATTAAGCCAGATATAGTTGCTAATTTTATATTCATGTAAACATCTGCATTGCCTGTGTCAAGATTCCTGAGCAATAATATTTCTGTGAACTTAAAAACATAAAAGCAACCAATCACAAATTAATTATCTTACTCATGGAGATATTATTCCAGTCTTGGGTATTTTTACCTTAATAACTGGGTTCTGCTCATTGAATTTATTGAAAGCACAGGAAAAACTCAAACTCTAAAATTAGCATTTCATTATATCCCTTAATAAAAGCATGGTACCCAGAATCTATAATTATCTTAGGGCAAAGGAGTAATTTCAATAATTGGTTATATCATTGGTAAGAATGTGTTAGGATCATGAGGACACTAACACTTAGAAGCATTATTTTTATTAATTCACCTTCCTCAGTTCCAGAAGCAAAAATCACCTTACTTCATTTTATTTACTTATTAGCAGATATTCTTTGTCCAAGAACTTCTGGTCTTTAAATAAATGAGGGGGGAAACTGGAAATAGAAATGATTTCAACTACATTAAATGAAAATAACTTTAGTACATTTTGGATTTTAAAAAGAACAAAGCTCACAGTTGAGAAGCAGCTCTTTTGAAAACATTTTGATCTATAGTATAAATATTGGGACCATGTTGGCAGACTTTCATACAAACCCCTAATAACAACAGTTGTTAAAACCGGTATTTATTTAGTAACTTAAATGAGACCAGAGCTTTGAACAAATAAATATAAACTGTACTTGTGATTATATACCTTCCTGCCTCAAATCTATATGTTATAAGATACTCTTTTAGGAATATAAAAACTAGATAAGACATTTTTTTCTGGTAATTTCTCAAGAAATTGTAAGCTAATAATCTTAGTAGAGATTAAATAGAATGAAAAGAGTTTAGACATTGTGTATTGAGTAGCATATTCTTACAAATATTTTCAAGCTTAAGAGTAAACTATAAGTTTTCTGAGGTGCTTTAGTTTTATACTAAAGGATATTCCCAATATATTATGTTTGGGATGAACATTAGAGGTCCTCTAGTCTACTTTTTATAGTGATTCAATTAACATTATGATTCCATATTATTGTATTATCTTAGTAGCAGTATGATCATTATAATAATCACTATAATGCTTCCATCTATAAATACATGGTAAGTATTTCCCATTTTCTATATGGCCATATGACACGATAGAGAACTGCCTCTCAATGTATCAGATTCCCAAATTCCTTTTCTATATTAAAGCAGAAAAAAGGTGCCTCCACCATATGTCTTACCTTCAGCTTCTGCTGATACCACAGAACAAGCTCACATTCTCCAAAGATGACCCTTCTCGATTTGAATGTAATGTAATTATCAGGACTCCTTAGTTTTCCCTTCTTTTTTAAAAAAACCTAAAATACTTTCACAAAGCCATTTCCCCCTATTCCTTTTTAGTACTGGATTTTACGGCTTTATCTTCATGTTGCCTGCACAGTCTCTGGCACACGCCAAGCCTGTCCTAGGAATAGCCCCTCTCTTTCCTATGCTGATAAGCTTTCAGGCCCCTTTGGCCAGGATAATGCCAACACATTCTTCAGAATTGTCTGCCAGTGATCATCTCTGAGAAGTCTGTGCTGCATCTCAAAACCTGGCTAAATGTCACCCCCTCTTCCTCATAGAAACTCCTTACAGCAGCATCCTTACACAGCCTAATACAAAATACACCTGACACCTTCTCTATTTATATGGTTTTGTAAGTCAAGAAGTATTGACAGTAAAAGCAATAAGACAAGAAATATAAGAAGCAATAGGACTTGGTATCTAATTGATTAGATGTGGGGAGTGACAGAGAAAAAGTATTTAAAAATGATACCTAAATTTCTGGCTTGGTTAACTGGACAAGATTAACCAAACAAGAGAATACAGTAAGAGAAATGGATTCGGGCTTTAAAGGGTCTAGGAAATCACCAACACAAATTTCCATTAGTCGTTAAACATAAGAATGTAGAGCTCACACCATCCTACACAGTGGCCAAATTGGGCTAGTACAAACTGGGATGAGCTTTAAATGTAAAATACATGCCAGATTTCATAGACTTAGTGTAAAAAAACAAACAAACACAATATCTCAGAAATGATTTTTATGTCACATGTTCAAGTAACATTTTGGATTCATTGGATTAAGTAAAATATCTTAACATTTAAAAAATTTTGAGATCAAGAAAGATAAGGACTGGTAGTAATAACAAAGATTTGGGAGCCATCAGCAAATAGACATTTACAGAGGCCGGGGAAGAGTTCATCAAATGAAAATGAAACAGGTTTGAGGACAAAACTCTGGGAAGTTAGTTACATACTGAACGAAGGGAAGAAAGCCAACCAAAGGGAAGGAATAGCTAACTGCAGCAATAAATTAATAACAGTATGTGATACACCAAAGATGAGAATACTTAACAAGAGTATTGCGGTGTAAGATGGTATAGAATAATAAAATTAGGTAAGGCATAGAGAGAGGGAAGCAGTAAAGCCATCAATGATCCTGGCCATGGCAATGTTGTTGTGGCTGAAGCAAAAGCCAGACTGCATTATGGTGAGGGCAAATGGAAAGTGAGGATGTCAAAACAATGTGAGAAGAAACCATTTCAGTAACTTAGTCAAAGAAATAAGGAAGGAAGGAAGGAAGGAAGGAAGGAAGGAAGGAAGGAAGGAAGGAAGGAAGGAAGGAAGGAAGGAAGGAAGGAAGGGAGGGAGGTAGGTTACAGACCAGCTCATTCTGACCAATCCATATAACACTAAAAATTAAAATTGGATGAATTAACCATGAACAAATATAAGAATTTAAGAACAGTAATTCTAGTTCCAACTCTTCTAATTAAATAACTGGAATCCTAATGATACCGCTGTGATAACCTAGTTATGAATTAGTAACTGGAAAGGCGCGAAGGGAAGCTACAATTTAGACGCATGCTCAGTAAGGTCTGGGTGACATGGGAAAGTGTTTGTCTGTCATTCACATCTGCAAGTGAACCACTGGCCAGAATAGGTGTGGCCACTGCAAGGGCACAAAATCTGAGATACTTAAATCCTGAACAAAGGAAGTTCTCTCTCTTGCTCTCTTGGCGCGCTTGGCCCGGATGCTCCTGGCTTGTGGAGCTTGTACACCCTGCATTCTCCCACAGGGCCCATGGCCATACGGACTCCATACAATGAACTAATGGACTTTAACTTGCTTGATGTTACCTCATACCCGACTCCACCATGGAACAGAAACTCTGGACCCGGCCCTGCATTCAGCTCCACTAAACCCCCAGCTGCACGGCTCCAGGACTGCTTTATAGACTGTGGGAACCAAAAAATGCAGTTCCTTCCACATGAATAAAAATCAGTCATTCTCCCTTGTTAAGTTATAGAAAATTCATTTTCTCAAGATATTGTAGGAACCCCACTTCCATGAGTGATGGAAGAATTTCACCCACCCGATCCTAAAATCACTTGGTAGTGATAGGTTGGCCAATTCACCTCATTGCCCTCTAAAAGGATCACAACCAAGATCCGTATGGAATATGTGGGCATTCTATCACACAAGAAAATGAAAACAACACTCACACACAACTTCCAAAAATCATTTTAAATACCACTGGCAATCCAGAGCACTAATTAGTAACTGATTAATTGAAAATCACGTCTAATCTAATTTTCCAAACAGATATGTCCTAGATCTAATCTCCTTGCTAAGAAAATGGATACTGTGCTACTAAGAAATTCTACAATGGCAAACAAGGATAGACCTGTGTTAAGTGACCTCTTGATCTCTTTCATTGTTGAACAAACACTTTAGTGATTTCTCATCTGTGAATCCATGTTTAAGGGAAGCACCTGGGGTTTAGAGATAAGTGGCCCCAAGGGCAATGAAATTACTATTTACAACATTCAAAATAAAACACTGCAGACTGAGAGAGAAAAAACAAACAAAAAACACCCATGAAATACATTTTCTGTTTAAATACGAAGCCTAAGGAAATAAGCAAAGCAGCATAATCACATCAATAAGGATGACGACAGACGCATAAGAGCTTATCTTAAGGAATGAGATGGCCACTGCTTTTGAAAAAATGACCCTGCACTTCAAAGTCGTATCAAACGTTTCAACTAGAAAATCCTAAATGTTATTTTTTAAATAGTGCGGGGAGCGGGGGGGGGGGGGGGGGCAGAAGACGAGGGGAGAAGCTTTCCTAAGTTTATGCACTACATTAACCCTATGGAGTATTTCAGTACCAACTCCACGTCCAAAAAGCAAATATCTCGATCTTTAGAGCTTCCAAAGTGCCAGAATTATACAAACACAGAGGAGCATCTGACACTATCTGGTGCATAAGGCCAATTATATCTCTCCTATTAATCATAATTTTTAAATCATCCCATTCAATAAAATAGTTTCAATAACTCACATATAGAATGCATAATAATCACCACCACCAGTTTTTGTTTTTTGTTTTTAAAGACAGAGACAAATTAAACTAGAAAACTGGGGCTGTAGTAGACATCTGAGCACAGGAAACTAAAGAAGTTCAGAGCTCCCTGATTGCCAAAGCAAGCAAAAGGCAGAAAATTAGTTATATCACTATTCAACTTCAATGATAGTTGGGGGGGAAAGGCAAGATCTTGAAGTGCATGTAATGTACAGAATAGCACTATTTCTTTTTTTTTAATTGTGTATAAATATAAATGTTTGGATATATTAAAATTTTCCTGATCGTATAGGAAACTGGCTGTTCTGGGTTGTGGTACCTGGGAATCAGAGAATCCATGTGGGAGAGATTTCACCTTATAATATTTATATACTACTATATTCATGTTTTTGTTACAAGACACATGCATTATTTAAAAATCTACTATAAATAATGCTAAATAATAAAGAAGATAGCGGATGCAAGTATAACCTAAGGGCCAATTAACTGCTTTAGATTCTGAACATGACAATGTGATAAAAATAAGAAAGGATGATTTCAACCACAGCAGTACAAAACAGTTACCATAAAAAAACTCAGTGTTACTCTATTATAGTTCAGAATCAAATTTAAAGATAGCTCAAAGCAAAAATCCAATCATGTTCTTTCACAAGACCAGTCGGAGACAGAATGAGAAAGGAAGTGTGAGAGAAAAAGAAAGAATGAATAAAGAGAAAGGAACAAGAAAGAGTTATTTTCAGAATGACTCACAAGAAGCAAATAAAAATCCACATATATAAAATTCTATACTGCCAACAGCCATAAACAAAACTATGGCACTAGAGTAAACTATAAAAATGACTATGAAAATGTCTGGAGATATGGAGAAAAGAATAATTCTAATACTGAAGTCTATCTTCTTTATTACTTTCATTATTAAAGGAAAACTTTGTTGGAGAAACTACCAAAAAATGATTAATCTCAATCATTTTAAAGCATAATAAAGTGACAAATCAAATCATGCGAGTTTGCATTTCAATGGACAGGAAGTATTTCTTAATAATTTATAACATAGTTTGTCAGAATTTTCTATTTTTAAAAATACTATCACATATATTATCAATTTTAAGATACTTAAAATTCATACATATAAATTACAAGCAAGCACCCAGATATGGTGCCAAAACTCATCCCATTCTTATTAAAAAAGTAAAAAACAATCGCCTAAGAGGGCACCAGCCAAAGAAATCGAGAACTATATGCTTAGATGTTTTAATAAATTGAATAGAAAAGGACTGGTTCTTAATAATAGTGAGAGGTCTATTAATTCAGAAACATTATTATACAAAAAGGGGAAAGTAAAAGCATTTTCATGGCAACCACAATTAACAGGAGAGTTTATGTTAATTTTATATAAAAACAGTTTCACAATGGCTGACAATGTTCCCAAATATACACAAAAAATAAATAAATAAATAAATATATTAACTGACCTAGCAATTCTACTCTTAAGTGAAATACCCAAAAACAATGAAAACATATGTCCACACAAAAAGTTGTGCAGTGTTCACAGCAGCATTATTTATAATAGCCAAAGAGGAAATAAACAAATGTCCATCAACTGACAAATGGTAAGTATGGCAATCCCCTAAAATAAAAAAAGAAATACCGTTACAAACTACAACATGGGCAACTCTTGAAAACACGATGCTTAAGTGAAAAAGCCAGTCACAAAGGACCACAAATTGTACAATTTCATTTATATGAAATATGCAGAATGGCGAATCTATAGAAACAGAAAGCAGATTGGGATTGCCAGGGGCTGCTGGAATATGGGTATCAGGAAATGCTGGCAAGGGGATAGGAATTTGGGGGAGATGATAAAAGTGTTCCAAAATAGACTTGTCCTGGTTGGGCAACTCCATGAATATACTAGGTACTACTGAATTGCACAATTTAAAAGGGTCACTACGCTGTGTGTGAATTATATCTCATAAAGCTGTTAAAAATAAAAGGCACATTAACAAGTCAAAAGCCGCTGCCATTGTGTTCACTGATTTTAACCTCATAAACTCTATTTCTGAGCCAGAATTAAGAAGACTATAAACCATCCCAGTCATGAACCTCAGGGAAATTAGTGTCAATTCTTCTTGCCATCATCCACACAGCAGCTCTAACCAGGAACCAACAGCTCTAACTGGAACCAACAGATTCTCCCAATGACAGTCTCAAAGTGACAGGCACCTGATAACAGGGCTCTGTGACCGAAGTCTTCAGTGCAAGGTACTTCTTGGTACCCTAGCTTCAGGATTTTCCTAAACTCCAGCCCTCATGTCCTATTTTACCCTTATTATGGCTTTCAATTCCTGAGTTCTTGAGCACTGGAAAGACTGCACATCCACTAACCCCATGCCTGGATTTGTCCTTATGTCCCACCCACGGGCTTGGACACATGTTACGCGGCATGATCCTATACTTGGCCTGAATGTGGCTGGACGATGGGAATCCCCATGGGCAACCTGATCGGGCTGCCATGCTCAGACTCTATGCTCATCTGTGCACTGGACATCCATGAGGAGAGAGAATGCCTGTCCTGCTCATCCAACCCCAGAACCTTCCACCTCATCAGTGGACACTCTACTAACATGGGTTGAGATTACAAGACAGTCAAGAATTGATGACGTATTTTCCTGACAAACCGCAAAATAGATGAATAAGATTTTTTTCATTTATTTTCAGTTTCATGAGGTTGAATAAAATCATTTTGAAATACTGAAGGGAAGAGAAAGAATAAAAATTATCCTCAAGATTAATAATGTACCCAGTCAACTCCTCAGAAGAACTGGAAAGAATATTCTTGAGGCACAGCCCATTAAATAGTACTGATTTTCCTTTGATGATTGTTCTGGTAACTAGATGGAAAAAAAACAACACGGTGTGTTCATTGAGATAAGATTTTCACTACAAAACAATGGATAATTTTTTGGGAAAAATTGTGACTAAAATGGAGAAGCAGCAGGCTATATTTCAAGTTTTTTCACTCCTCAAAAAATACCTTATCTGACTGAACAGGTAAAAGAATTATAAATATACACTTCCAATTTATTTTGTTCAATGCCTCACTGAAAACATGCAATGAGGTATTGGCGAACTACTAAAGTATGCCGAATAGTAGTGAAAGTAAGTATGTAAGACTAAGTATTTGCAGACATCCAAGGAATTAGTTTCCCTAGTTCAATATAGAAAACAATACAAAATTTCCTCTCTGCTATTAAAAAAGGCCATTTTAAGGTCTGAGGACATGAAGCCATGATTACTCTTACCTTGCTCGTATTTCTGGAACTTTCCAAGGAAAAAAAGTAGTTAAGATGAAAACCATACCTTGACCTGACTGTAAGTTTCATTATTTTCTAGGTCTTGTATCTGGGGAGATGTGCAGCTTTTACCAAGACCGTAAATGGCACCCACAAATGTTTCTCAACTCTTGTTTTCCTTTTAAGTTTCAATATTTAGAAAAAAATTTGTTTAACTATTAGATACAATTTTTCATACTGAACACAATATGAATAGCCAAAACAGAAATTTTAAAACAAAAGATCCATTTTCGTACCCTTTAAAGCAGCTGAGACGTAAAGCTGTTTTCAAATAGGACTGAGTTAAGGGGAAAGTTAAGGGGAAATATTATCATTACAACTTTGTCTTTTAAGATAGACTGAAGGCTGGATGGTCCCACAGAACTCAGGCAGCTTTTGGAGATGAACAGTGTCCTAATAAAGGTCTTTACCCTAATGTACCCTGGAGCCTCCCCAGGTCCCTAAGAGCCAGGGAATCCCAAAGGCTCTCAGTAGCAGCTGAATGTCAGTCCTCCAGGGTCACCGGGGAAAGCTCAGGGTTACTTCACCATGGCATATTTAGCTTATATTCCTTCTAAATTCTTTTTATTCTTTTTTGCTTTCCTTTCAGAGCATGAGTGTCATGTATGACACTATTGTCTTATCAACTCTAACTGGAATATCATTTAAAACAAAACAATAAATATTTTGTAAAAGAAAGAACCCAAAGCTCTCATAGACAAGAAATGGGAAAAGAGTAGAACTAGAGAACTACTGACAGTAAAAATTCCACACTCCCCTAGAAATCAAGACAAGCACTGCTCTCAGCATTGTTGAGTACCTGCTAAATTACCATGATTTTCCAATGCACATGCCAAGCGCTCTGTTCGACCTGCTCCTTTTTCATCACAAACATTTCCCCCTCAATTACTTGTTCCCACAAATTACTCAGTCATTTTTAGAATTTAAAGAATGAGAAACCATGCATATTTTTTACAATTTCTGTAAAATGAAATTTCTTTGCATGCTTCCTCTCTTTGCTCCAACATTTGGAACAATGCAAGTTTGTGGTAAGATATCCAAGCTTCCGCATAGCTGGAATTTGCCTGGTGAAGCCAGTGAATTTCTACAAGATGCTACTCGGGAATAGTCCCATGGCATCTTAAAAAGGCAGAGTGGTAAACTCACACACTTCCATCTTCATCTGTAGGACAGTCAGGTATCAGGTTCAGAACAGACCAGGACTAAGAAGGGTCTTTCCTCTGCAGCTGATCTGCCAGCCTCGGCTTCAATCTCACTCAGCATCAGGGGACACCACCTCTAACACAACTGCATGTAGGAAGGGAAGTGAGAAGAACCAATACCAAAATAATAGAAGTGTCTTCTTCTTTCTTTTCTGACACAGATCACAAGAAACCTGGAGAGTGTTATTCAGTTGCGTATATATATTACTATTACACCATTCAACATGTGTACTATACTTAACAATTAGAAGCTATACAGCAAGTATCTCTTGAACACACAAGTATCACTGGCTGTCTCAGAGGAAATCTTTCACTACACAGCCTTCCCACTTTTGTAAAATCCCAAATATATGTAGCATCTTTTGAAAAATAACTCAGAGCGAATAAATAAGTAATTATGTTCAAACTTTGCTCAGGTGCATCACATTACAACTGAGGGTAGGTAATGAAGATGTGCATGTCATAGCTAACGGAAAAGATCTTCAAAAATAGAAGTAAGTATTGCTAGTGCCCATACTCAGCCTAAAAGAAAACTTAACAAAGAGAGCTACAAATGTAGTAAAGAACTTTCCACACACATGGTAATCATGAATAAAATTTCACAGTTGCAGAGCCTTATTTCTACGGCCCAATGATCCAGGATGCAGTACAGGTAGAGTGGCCCAGAAGATTAAGTATCCTGCCTGGTTAAACCTGTCCTACCCAAGACCCTCCCATCTCCCAAGGTAAGTTACTCCCCTCTACAATGATGGCTGATGTGTCCCAAAGAGATGAGGGTTAAATTATCTGATCTAGAACCTTTGGCCTGATAATGGGAACTTAGCTTCATTATAGAGTAAGCACCCTCAAAATCAACACACCAACTGAATTAAAATCAACAGAATGTTTCCATGTCCTCCACTTAGACGACTTCATTTAAATAATGAGTTAGTAAACCAGGGGAATTCAGTTCCCATAGCCACTGATTTATGAAGGCACTTTATTTAAAGCACATCTACCTAGAGAAAAAGTCCAAAAAGGCTAAGTGTTAAAAGTTCTAAAGAAGCATAGTTTAAAGACCTCGGCAGAGCCTCTGAAGAACAGAGTTTCTGTAGATCCTGTGGGATAGAAACCAATGGTTTCAGGTGGAAGTTATAAGCCTGGAGTTCAATGCATATTGCAAAGAAAGGGTCTACCGACCTCCCCCAGGAGTGCAATGATGAAATAATACTATATGCATATAAATTTTAAAAAGATATACTTTGGGACAAGTGCTATGAGAGATGAATAACATATCTGATGAAAAAGTCATGTGTAGCCCAGCTAAGTGTGGTTCAGTGGTTGAGTGTCCACCTATGAATGAGGAGGTCTTGATTCTATTCCTGGTCAGGGCACATGTCTGGGTTGTGGGCTTGATCCCCAGTGTGGGGCTTGCAAGAGGCAGCTGATCAATGATTCTCTCTCATCATTAATGTTTCTATCTTTCTCTCCCTCTGCCTTCCAAATCAATAAAAATAAATGTCATGTGTACCTATTCCAAAAGAATTAAAAGCGGGGACTTGAACAGATACTGTGTAGTCATGCTCATAGCAGCAATATTCTCAATAAAGAGGTGGAAGCAACCCAAGTGTCCATCAACAGATAAATGGATATGCAAAATGTTTTATAGGCATAGAATGGAATAGTACTCACCCTTTAAAAGGAAGCGCTCTCTGACACATGTACAACATGGATGAATCTTGAAGACATTATGCTAAGCAAAATAAGCCAGTCACAAAATAATACAAATACTCTATGATTCCGCTTGTATGAAGTCCCTAGAGTGCTCAAAATCACTGAGAAATAAATGAGACTGGTGGTTGCCAGGGTATGGGGGAAGGGGGCAATGAAGAGTTGTTTAATAGGTACAGAGTTTCAATTTTGCAAGATGAGGAGTTCTGTAGATGGATGGTAGTGATGCATGCACAATAACGTAAAAGTACTTAATACCAGTGAATTGTACACTAAAAAATGGTTAAGATGTTAAAATTTATGTTTTGTTTACACATAAATTTTTTAAAAATCAGCCAATGTGGTGTCAAAAGCAAACCTGTTATTAACACTACTAGAGGTGCGGTGCACGAAATTCGTGCACGGGTAGGGTCCCTAGACCTGGCCAGAAACCAGGGCTGATCGGGGCCTCCTGGCTGCTGGCAAGGGCCTTCCTTCATTCTGAGCCGCCCCCTGGTGGTCAGCACATGTCAATTGAACTCCTGGTCTCCCAATTGAACTCCCACGGGGAAACTTTGCATGTTGGCCTTTTTTATATATATAGATATGTATAATTTCATAAATTCATATATATGTAAAATGTATACTAATTCAAAATGGGTTTATTTGTTCTGGTTGCTACATGCAAAATAAATTATAATATACTCCATGTTTAATGTTAAAAAAAGGAATGAAATTCTAATACATGATATAACATGGGTGAAACTTGAAAATATTACGCTAAGTGAAATAACCTACACAAAAGGACAAACATTGTAAAATACCACTTACACGAGGTGCCTAGAGTGTCAAGTTTCTAGAGATAGGAAGTAGAATGGTGGTTACCAGTTGCTGGGGGAAGTGGAGAGTGGGGGGTTGTAGATTAATGAGTACAGAGTCTCATTTTCAGATGATGCAAAAGTTTTAGAGCTGGACAGTGGTGATGGCTCCACAACATTGTAAGTGCACTTAATGCCAGTGAACTGGACACTTTAAAATGGTGAAAAGTGTATATTTGATACTATGTGTATGTTCCCAAAATAGAAAAGGTCACATTTATAGTCAAGTAACCAAATAGAGCTACAAATTCTACGACAGAAATATAAAGAGTTTATCAACATTATTCAGATTTTAGATAGATCTTATTTGAAACCAAGAGTAAAGTGAAAAAACAGAGAGTAAACTGTGAACTGATGAATTATTGTACAAGCTATTAGTCTTTCACAAGTTGTTGGTCTTTACAATGGGAATGGCAGCACTTGGGTGTAATGCCCTTGCTCCAAGCACAACTGTAACCAACTGCCCTTTTCCTGGAGACAAGCCCAGCACTTACTCATGCTCCGTATGCCTGAGTATACACACAGAGGAATGGGGCAAAGGAAAAAAAATTACTGAAAGGAGACAGAAATTGGGTCAGGGTTCCATTTGTGTAGTCAAATCTCATTTTTCAATGAGCTACTCAGACATAAGCTCCACACCAGGGGCCACAAACCGAAATGCAACTATCACACATACACAAAGTGATCTGCATATAAGAAAAATGACACCAAGAAGTTGACAGTGCACAGGGGCAACCTCGGTGTTGGGGAAAACAGTGGGCTGCTTGGAATCTTGGAGAGCAGCAGTCCATGGGAACCAGCAGCTCACTTTTCAGGCAATTGCTGACTTGTGTAAGTCCACTGTTACCAAATCTACCCATTTTTCAAGGTAAGTTATTTTGAACTAATGGAAACAAAGCTTCCTATAAAATACAGCGCTTGGGTTGTGTCTTGAAGGTTAATTGGAATTACAGAAAGTGAGGAAAGAGAACAGATGTCATGGTTGAGGTAGGACATCATTTCGGGTACCTGTAACACCTGGTGCTTCACCTAGTGGGAGATCTAGAGTTAGAGGAGGTTGGAGAGTACCTTGTGGACAAAAAAAATCTGCAGATGTTTCTGAAAGCCATGCTAAGGATAATGGTCTGTTTACTATTGATGCTGTATCAGCAAGGTTTTTCAGATTTAGTGAAATAACTACTGCAATACCATGGTACTATGGGAAAACAATTGAAAAGGCGAGAGATAACAGGTAGACTAGTTTAAAAACATAAATCAGGGTTCTCATTAATTCTTTAAATAAATATCCATCACTTAACATATATGTAAATCTGTAACTGTCCAAACCCATATTCGCTTTTTCAAAAGCTCGCAGCAATGAAGGTGAACTATTCACGGGTCACTGTGAGGGCTTTGTATCTGTAATACAGCTATAGAAATCTTGTCTGAAAAGAAAACTATTTACTTGGCCCATTATCAACAGAAAGATTTTCAATCAGAAATTGATTTTCCCCACTTCAGTTTTAGAGCTAGTCTTTATAAATCTCCAACATTGTTTAAATTTTCAAAATAATTAGCATCACTCCATGTTGCTCAATCTTTTTTTATCATACATGCGCACATAAAAGGAAGGTGAAATATACTATGTTCAATTGATTCAGAGAAAGCAAAGAGAATCGTAGATGAGTTGTGCTTTACGTAAGGTTGATTTAAGGAAAAAATATTTAGAACATATCAATTCATAAACATTTTTGTTATTATGTTTTCCCAAAAATTGGGCAGCTTTTTACTGAACAAAGCATACCAGTTTCTTTACCCAAATCTTCAAGCTTTTCAAACATCTCCACTGAAACATTTAAGAGAATTCTACTAATAGCAATTTTATATCAGGTATTATTTACAAATTAAAAATAAAATGCTTTCTTAACAAAGTTGAAAATTTTAATTCTGAAAGCAAAGTCCAATAAATAAGCTAAGAACTCAAATATAAAAATAAATGCTTCACCAATAAATTTTCCTACTACATTTTGCCATGGAAAGTATAAACCATAAAAATATAATTTGGAATTGTACAATTATATAGCCTTTTGTTAGTCAAGTAGCCTGTATGAGTATCTGAAATAGCTGATAACCATTTCCTAATTATTAAATAATTCAAGGGTGCAGGACCCTTGAACCTTTAATACGCAGAATTTCAAAGAGCTGATTTAGTAATCTCCCTAAAAGGGGAGCTGTTCTTTTTTCACTCAATTCTCTGTGTCATAATGAAATTTTAAAAGTCCTTTTCCATTGTCCTAAAAAGGATGCATTTCCATCCTATATAATAAAAGCCTAATATGCTAAGTGTCCAGTCCTCTGTTCAATCAATGAAATCAGAATATGCTAATGATATACTAAGGCCACTCAACTGCTCGCTATGTCATGCACTGACCACCACGGGGCAGACACTCTGACTGGTAGGTTAGCTTGCTGCTGGGGTCTGGCAGATCAGGACTGAGTGAGATGGGTTGGACACACCCTGGAGCCCTCTCACGGTCCCTCCTCAGCTGACCAATCTCCCACGTCTCCCCTGGCCCTGATCATGCACCTGCAGGGTCCACTGGCCTGGCCTGAGCACTCTCACAATCCAGAACCCCTCGGGGGGTGTCAGAAAGCTGGTTTCGGCCTGTTCCCACAGGCCAGGCCACGGGACCCCACTGGTGCACAAATTCATGTACTGGGCCTCTGTTCTATGAAACAGAATATGGTAATAGGTACCCAGAGTTACTTCATGTTATTTGCAAAATAGCATTGAACACATTCTTGATATTTCTATCACAAACACAACAGCCTGTAAAAGAATTTCAAAGGTATATTTTGTATTGTTTCTTAAATAATTGAAATCATGACTTTGTAGGTTCCAGCTTTACAGATGTTCCTAGTGTTTCTATTAAGACTGACAAAATGGAGTGATAATAAGTGATTTCACCCTTTCTCATCTGGGGCGCAGAGAACTTCAGTGACTTGACCCACTCCTGCAGCTGGTACAGCTGCCCAATCAGCACCCACGCCCACATGTTCCGTCCTCCACTCAACAGAGTCACCGCTTCGGGTGAAAAAATATGAGTAAGAAAATCAGTTTATATGGAAGATTCCTTTAGAATTTTCTGGAAGAAACTTGGCTGATTAGGTGCACTGCTACATAATTCTTTATAATACTTCTCCAAATATATTACCAGCACTATCTTTATACTAATATTTATGAAGTTGCTAATAATCTTACTCTTACATTAATTGGTTTTATCTAATATTTAAAGAGGTGATTCAAAATGAAATGGATATCTGCAACAATCATGGGCCCAATATGAGAGCAAAAGTCATTTTCCACAGCAGATGGGAGTTTCTACCATCCTTTCCTGTTTCCTAGAGCTAAATTTCCTCTATGTGAGAAAACACTTCTAAAAGATCCATTTATAAATAAAAGCCTATAAATGCCCATGCTTTATTCCCTTCAGATTAGATGACACAGCATTATAACACAGATGATTTCTAATATGCCTATAAAGATATCAGAACAAAGCACATATTATGAATCCACTTAAGAATAATAGACCAGTTAAAAAAAAAAAACACCAAACTCTTATCAGCCAATCCCACAAATTTGTATATCGCTATTATTCTTAAATTTGGTGTCATGATAGTACCATATTTTTCTTCATTATAGAATGCCATCTGTTGTAAAAGAAAACATTAACTCAATAGCAGGGTTTTGGGGGAATGGGGTGAGTAACATAAGATATTTATGTAAATAGTCTATGAACAGAAAATATTCAACCATTTCTTAATTTAAATTTCATAAAAAATATGATAAAATACTTTGTGAATATAATGAATATCTATTTAAACTAAGATATAATAAATATCTAAATGGATGAGCAAAAATAAACAGAAGCTTTAAATAAATTAACTGTACCCCCCCCCCATACACACCCAAAAGGAGGAAGGGAAGAGAAGGAAGAAAAAGAAGAGGAGGAAGAGAAGGAGTTGGAAAAGGAGAAAAGCAGGAGGAAAAGTAAGAAGAAGAAAAAGAAAATAAACATTTCTATTCCATAACCATCCAGATCAGCTTCCCTAGAGCATTTGCTAGGAACTGAAGCAGACATTCAGAACTCTCTCGAAATGGGATCTCACACGCAGGGTAAAGGGCATGGTGGGGCTTCAAGCATTAAGAAAATCTTCCAGTGAACACTCAGAGAATCCTATCCCTTTCCCAATCAAGCATCAGTAGCATCCACCTGTTTCACATACACAGACTACACATGTTGATTATTAAAATTACCACACTCAGTATTTGCCAACGGGGCAGGAATACACATGTGTGAGATAATCTCATTGCAATGAGATAAAGGCCATATTAAAGATGTTAACTTTATAATGCCATGGGAGTCCCAGGTAGAGAGTAAACTAATTCTTAGCTGGCGGCTTTCAAAAAAAAATTCACTAAGAAGATGGTATTTGAGATGACCCCTGAATAAAGTTTCTAGGAAAAAGGCAATCCAGTCACAAAGAGAGGCCGAAAGTCAGAAAAGTATATGATCTCTTTGGTGACCTATAAAAGGTTTGATATTCCAGATGGTCTGTTCACATTAGCAATAAAATAACAATACCTCTCTAAAATGGTTCCTAATTCATGTTTTTTAAAACTTACCCACATTGCTATTCCCATACCAACAAATTGCTATTAAATATGAATATTACAATTAAATAAGCATTCTCTAAGCTTTACCAATAATAGCTCACTTAATCCTCACAACAACCTTAAGGGGTAAACAGTAGCATTATCCCCATTTCATAGATGAAGATAATGAAACCCAGATATTAACTAATTTGCCAGGGACACACAGTTTAACTTCAGGACACCCTTAGAGCAGTGATTTTCAACATTTTTCATCTTATGGCACACATAAACTAATTACTGAAATTCTGTGGCACACCAAAAAAAAAAAAAAAAGGATTTTTTGCCAATCTGACAAAAATATAATTTTGATTCATTCACACTAGATGGCTATTGTTGTTTTGGCTATTGTCATCTTTTATTTGACAGTATAAGAAAAGAGAGGTCAGAGTCTCTGATTAAATAGTCAGGAATTGCATCTTTTAAAAGTTCTTGAGGACCCTAGCTGATTTGGCTAGTGGATAGAGCATGGGCCTGCAGACTGAAGGATCCCAGGTTCAATTTTGGTCAAGAGCACATCCCTAGGTTGCAGGCTCAGTTCCCAGTGGGGGACATGCAGGAGGCAGCCGATCAATGATTCTCTCTCATCATTGATGTTTCTATCTCTCTCTCCTTCTCCCTTCCTTTCTGAAGTCAATAAAAATATTTTTTAAAAACATTCTTGCAGCACGGCACACTAGTTGAAAATTGCTGTATTAGCTCCATGCTATATATAACCTATGTATTGAAACATTAACCTCATTACAATGCAGCAGGGCTGCTCTTCCTATACAAGCATCTCCTCATGTCTTCCCAACCTAAGTATACTCTGGACCAAAAGAAGAGAGATCCTAGATCTCAAACTCACCTTCTGCCTCTAGTTAAAATCCTTTTCTACTACTCTTCTCTTCCTTTTTTCCTCTTTGTTTCAGACATTAAAGCTGCCATTTCACTCTACACTAACCCCTTATTCCTTCCTCTTTCTCATGGTAATGTCACCAACAGTGGGTGCATGTTGACAGGACTCAGCAGGACTTTTTTTTTAAGTCTGAGACAGGTAAATCCCCAGAGCTGTCTTGTCCCCAACTAACCAACTCTATACTAGAGAAGGCAGATTTCCATGAAATACACAAACAGATACACAGGAGATGAGAAAAAGTAGTAAAAAAAAAATGTTGTTTCAGATGCTATTTCTCATTCCCTACAATTTAGCACATCAACAGCAGAAATTGAACATTTCTCAAATAATATGTTTGAAAATGTTATGATTCTTCTTCCCTTTTAGAAACTATAGTTTTTTAAATTGATTTCTAAAATAGGGAAGGCCTACATAACAATTATGGTTACTACACTGATGTCATCACTTTGTAATGCAGGGGTCCTCAAACTTTTTAAACAGGGGTCCAGTTCACTGTCCCTCAGACCGTTGGAGGAATGGACTATAGTTTTAAAAAAACTATGAACAAATTCCTAGCACAATGCACATAATTTACTTTAAGCAGGACAGGCAGCGGCGGCAAAAACACCCGCATGTGGCCCGCGAGCCATAGTTTGAGGATGCCTGTTGTGAGGAATATAAATGTTGAATCATTATGTTGTCATCTGAAACTAATATAATATTGTAGGTCAACTATAATTTTTTTCTAATAATATAAATGTCTTAACTTTAAATAAAATAAGAAAGGCTTGTATGTCTAGCAATTAAGCAGATGGTGCCTTTATTCGAACAAAAATCAAAGCTGAAGGGCAAGAGCACACATACCCAGATGAATTGACCTGCGTGTGAGAGTTAAAGGAACCAAAACTGGAGTGAAAACATATTAGCCAATAAAATTCAAATGGAGAGTTCAGCGCACAGGTGGGTACTTAAAATTGATTTAAATGATCTGGCATGCAGTAGTGACATTTTCCATTCTGCAGTCATGGCCATCACAATGTGTTATGATCTTATTAAATTCACAAGCTAACCCCAATAAGCCAGATTCAATAAAAGCAGAAGGTAACTAAATAAACTAATGATACAAGAAGAATCCAATATATTAAATCTTGCATTCGTAGCAGAAAAAAAAAGACAGAGAGACATTCATAAAGACACAGGATCTCTAGCATTAGGCTCTGGCTGAGGGAAGTCCCTACTTCCTTCAGTACATGTAGTGAGCTACTCCAGGTTGAGAGATCTATCTTTTTATGGCAAATGCCTTTTCTGGGTGGAGTTTAATCAGCCACAGATGCTTCCTTATTTCTAACTCAATTGTAATATAAACATTAATTCACAGAATCACTCAGAATTGGGAGAGATCATATAAGGTCATTTAAATTCTCTTCTTTCTTACAGAGCCAGTTTTACTTTGTCTTCTCCAGATTCTATACGCCAAGTGGTAGATGAGGGATCATTTACATTTTTGGTACATTTTGGCACCAAACCAAAATCCAGGGCAACTTCACATAGA
>PVJC01007794.1:0-21941 GCA_004026665.1 Murina feae
CTCGAATATGTATTTTAAGGGCAGCTCATGCTGGGGTTCCTGATGCAAGGTTTGGGGGTGATGGCCGAGACCTAGATGACTAATGTCAGAGTAACTGCTGTGGTGGGGGTGGGGGGTGTTTTGATCTTGGTTTAGTGGAAACTTAAATCTGGGGAAGCAGATGTCTAGTTTGGGGATCTGAAGCTGGTGGGGCCCAGATCCTAAGTTTAGATCCATTGGGTCTGGAGATCAAGATCGGGGTTGCCTAGCTGAGGGGTGACTGAGTTTCAGTTCCACTTCCTGGCTGGTATTGAGAATGGAGGTCACATGCTGACTGGCGTTACAGCAGCTGAGGGCCCATTTGACTAAGTCACAGGTGATTTATCTTGGGGTCCCCATGTCTGCTTAGAATTCAGTGAGGAAGGTCCAGTCTAGGTGCCTGGGGTGCCTATTTGGGGGAGACTTGGGGAATTACTGGCACTTATATTGGCGTGACTGTGCCCATCTCCCTTATCCTATCAGTGTCTCGGGCTGGAGGTTTGAGGCAAATGGTGGCAGGGCCTAGAGTCCTCCTTTTGGGGTGTCTTGGGCTGGGTTGTGGGTACATTCCTGATGTTTCCGGGTCTGGGTTATATTCTGATGGTTTGGGGTGACCCAGCTCAAAGGGTCTGATCCTAGATTCTCCTGTGGGCCTGGGAGTTTCTGCGGAAGGGGGGTTCACATGCCTGTTTTGTGGGTCTCTAGATGCCTGCTTTTAGGGGAATCTGAGGCTGGGCCCTGATGCTGTCCCCAAGGCTTGGCCTCTGCCCGACGACATCCATTCCGTGGTGACAGCTTTGGGGACCGCAGGCCTGGAACACGGGGTTCTGGTGGGGACCGAGGGGGCCGGGGCGGGGCGAGAGCGGGGCGCTGCGGCGCAGAGCCGGCTGCACCCCCGGGGCCGGCGGCGGGGGCGGGGGCTCCCGCGGGAAGCAGAGCGCGGCGGGGCCGCCGGCGGCGGGAGGGCGAGCGCCGGAGTGACAGGAGAGGAAGAAAAATGGGCCGAGAAATCAGAGTGGACGCGCGGGGGGCGCGAGTCCGGGAGCGGCGGCGGCGGGGGCCGCGCTTCTGCCTCGGGGGACGCCGGCCGCCGCCCCGACCTCCTCGCGGGTCCCCGCCGCCCGCTTTCCACGCCGCGCCCCCGCCCTAACCTCGGCCGCCCTCCTCGCCCAGCCCAGCCCCGCACCCCGCTCCTTCCGCAAACGCCCCCGAGCACCCACCCCGCACCCCGCGCCAAGGTTTGAAGCGGAAACGGGGCGCGGCGGGGCGGGGCGGGGTGGCGGCCAATGGAGCGGGAAGCAGGACAAATGAGGCCCGGCCCGCGCGCCCGACAGGCCCCTCCATCTTCCCATTAGCGCCTAATGGCCCCCCCGCCGCCTCCTGATGAAGATTTATCGGCCCCGGAACTCCCGCCCCTCCCCGCCCCTCCCCCGCCCGGGGCCGCCCCTCCCCCGCCCGCCCCGCCCGGGCACCTGATGAAGCCGTCAGCGGGGCGGGCGGGGCGGGAGCCCGAGCCGGGACCGAGACGCCGCCACACCCCGGGGAACGCCCGGGACGCGGAGTCAGACCTGGGAGGGACTTGGGGGGCTCTGGGCGGAGGGGGGCGAGGCGCAGGAGCCCCAACCGTGATGGGTCCCCGCAGCCCGGGAAGCGGGTGGGGGCTCCGGCCCCGGCTGGACTGGAGCCGGGCCTTGCAGTCCGTGCGGGGCTCAGAGACCAGCGTCCGAGAGGGAGTGGACTCGGGACCCGAACTCTGGGTCCTGAGCGGGGAGAAGACCGGGGCCGGGACCCGGGGTCTGGGAGGCAGCGGGGGCTGGGGGCCTGGCGTGGGGGGGCCGGGCTGGGAGCCCCCTGATTGATTTCTGTTTACGGCTGTCCCCGCGGGCGGAAGAGCGAATCGCGCCCCATCCATCAACAGGCTCGCAGCCTCCCTAATAAAAACATTTTACTCCTAAATGATCTCGAACTAATTAACTCAAAGTGTTAATTAAAGTTTGCGCAGACAGCATTGTCATCAGGGAGGGCGGCGGATCCATCTTCCTGAGAGAGAGAGACAGGGTTTGGGGGGGCCACTGGGGAAGGGAGGGCTCCCCTCCCCCTCCCAGCCGATCCCTGCCCTCCGCTGGGCCGCCGCCCTGCAACCTCCCTGGCCTCTCTCTGCATCTGTCCCTCCGAGTTTTTCTCTGTTGCTCTTTTCCTGCCTGTGTTTCTCCGTCACTACGTGGGTCTCTCTGTCTCCACTATCTCTTATGGGAACACTGTTTCCCTAAGCTGCTCGGTGCGCCCCCTAATGTGCAGCCTTTATCCCTGTGTCTGTGTGCCCCGGGGTTATGTGTGTGGACACGTGTGTGTCAGGGTTTGTGTGTGCACATATGTGTTTGGATCCAGGGGTTTGTCTGTGGACACGTGGTAGGGTTTGTGTGCACACCGCTATGCGTGAGCCCAGGGGTATGTGTGTGAGCACTGTGTGTCTGGACCTGCGACCAGCGCCAACAGACAGGCTGTGGGGCCCTGGCAGGGTGTCCCTGAGACAGGGAGGACCGCTGAGGGTCCCTGCAGACAGGGCCTGGGTCCTCTTCCCACCTCCCTCTGGCAGGGGCAGGCAGGAGCCGAATGCAGGCACCCCAGGTGGGTGAGTGACCAAGTGTGACTTCGCCTGTGAACTCGGGAACTCCCGCACACGAGCAAGTGCAGCCCCTCGCTCTGCCTCTCACAGGTGCCTCCTCCCCAGCCCCGCTCAGCTCAGCTCAGCTCATCGCCCCCTGGCTCCTCTTCCTCTGTCCTGGGCTGCCTGTGGGGCAAGGGAGCTGGGGCCAGGACAGGCCGCCAGGCCATGGGCATCTGTGGGGTGGCTGGCTGGGCCGCCCGGTGTGAGCTCATACATCAGGGCTGACAGGCTCCGAAAGCCCCGGAATTAAAACCTAAATCGAATATTGATCACCCGCTCCGGCTCTGGCCGTGGCGCCCACTACTGCCCCCCCAGCTCCTGCTCACGCTCCCTGCTCCCCTGCTCGCCAGGCATCACCACTGTCCTGTCTTTCTCTCTCTTTCACTTCTCCTGGTGACTTGCCTCTGGCCCCCACAGGTGCCCTCTCAGTCAGGGACAGAGAAATAGACACTCAGAGACAGAGAGATCGACACAGACACAGAGACACGGGGCTGCACAAAACAGACCCAGACAGAACAGTTACACGCACACCCCAGTCAGACCCAGAGCAAGCAACTGAGGGGCACAACCCCGGCCGACAGTCAGCACACAGGCACACACAGGCACAGGAAGTCACACAGTCACACCCTGAAAGACACACAGATACTACACACAGATGTACACAGAGAAAGTTACACTCAGACACACGGGCAGGCAGGCAGATGTGCACAGGCCCACAGAGTTACAGCCACACACAGGTCCCATAGGCACAGATAGGCAGGCACAGTCACAAAGCAAGTTACAGCACTGGCAGAGTGAGAGAGAGACAGAAAGTACAGCCATCCATACAAGACAGACACACTGAGCTCTGGAGTGGCAGAGAACACACACACACACCCCTGCCCCCCATTTCCACTCATCCTGACATAATGGCCACCTCCTGCTGGCTCACCCCCCAAATACCACCTTCACTGCTGGGTCCAGACACCAACCAGATGCCCTGCAGAGGGAGGATGATCTCAGACCTCACTTTCCCCACCCCAAGTTCACTGAACAGTCCCCTCCATGCCCCCAGGTCTTGGGCTCCAAGGAAGGGAACTGGAGAGGTGGGCGCCAGAGGAGGCAAAAAGGGATCCCCACCTCAGAGGGGCAGGGGCAGGGTCATGCTGCCCAGGCTGGTCCAGGAATATGGGGTCCCAGTGTCTGAGTGCACCTCCACAGGTGGGATGGAGGCCAGACAGCAAGAAGAACTTCCTTGGGCCACGAGGGCTGGGGCCCCACCCCACCCCACCCCCACCCCATGGCTTCCAGGCTGGGGTGGGTGGCGGAGGAGGCGGGCGGTGGCGGCTGCCTGGGAGAAGATGAATCTTTCATGAGTGATTTGCGGCCGCCTCTTCTCGTCCCGTGTTGTTTAATGTTTCAATTTGGGCGAAAGCAAAACATTCAATCAGGCGGATTAAGTGCGTAATGCGTCTCATCGCTCAATCTGTCGCCTCCGCCGGGCAGCCCGCCGTGTGGGGGGGACGAGCGGGGGTGGCGGGTAGAGACCCAGTCGGGGGAGCCTGTGTCCCAGCTTCACTCCTAAGCTGCGCCTCTGGGACACCCTCAGCCTGCGACCCGCCAGGCCACAGGCTCCCCGTCCTGTCCTGGGAATTCCACTTGCCTTCTCAGCCCACCTGTCTTCTCTCCACCTGCGCTTCCTCTGCGATACATCTCCCGCTTCTCCCTTCTTAACCTGCCTGCCACCCCTCCTGTCACACTGTCCTGTCCACATGGTTCCTGGCTCTCAGTCTACCTTTCCACCAGCCCAGACTCTCTGTCTCCTACCACAGCCTCCCTGTCACCCCTCTTCTCTGCCCACTGTCTGCAGGCACCTCCCTCTGCCCCCCATCATTCCCTGTCCCTCTCTGATTTGGTTGTCTCCATGTCCTCTCCCTGTCTCTTTCAACCAGGGTCTCAATCCTCTGTCTGCCTACTTCTCTGTCCCCTCTTCGTCCCTGTCCCTCTATGTGTCCACCTGTCTCTGTCCATATCTCTGTCTGCTCCCATTTGGGTCTGTCCTGCCTTCCCTCCTCTGGGTGGCTTGGCTTGTCTGCACCCTGTCCCTTGGCTGGCCCAATCTCTGCGTCCACCAGGGGGCAGCACGTATAGACTTTTCAGGTGGGGAGGCTGCAGACGTCCTGTTCGTGAGTGTCCCTGCCAACCAGCTCCCTCCCGCCTCAGACCCAGGCATCCAGGCCCCCCATTACCCTCCTCCGTCAGACTAGGAGCCAGCCCCCCAACCTCCTCCTTCCTCAGACCAAGGACTCAGGGTCCCCAGCCACTTTCTCTCTTAGAACCCAGGGGCCCTGTCCTCCAGCTCCCTCCATCCTCTCTTCCGGGCAGACTGACCGGCTCTGGGGGATAAATAGAGATTTCAGCGCTGTCACCACTGCCTGCTGCTGCGGCCCATGGGGCTGGGGCTGCGAGGACAGGGACCCACCGTGTGTGCAGACTCAACGGGGACACACGGATGGACTCGAGGACTCAACCTGCAAGAACACACACAGGCAACAGCAACCACACGCACCCCCCACCTACCCTGAGCACAGCCCACCACACTGGGTCAGACTCCTCCTTGCCCCCTGAGAGGCTCAAAGACACACAACACACTCACACTCTGCCTCCACCGGGCCTGCAGCCTAGGCCTGGACACACACGTCCCCCCTTCAGAGGGCCTTTGGGGGTAGCACAGGCAGGGCAGGAGGTTCTCTCCAAGCCCCCACCTCTGTCTGTGCCCTCAGCCCAGGACCCCCAAGCCTGGGCCCTTGCCTGCCCCTCCCCCCTGCCCTCTGCCCCTGCCTCTTCTCTCCTCATATTCTCCCTCTCTTGCTCAGATCCCCTGGGGACTCCCTACGTGTCCCCTTCTCCCTCTGTCTCTCGCTTTTAGTGCCTCTTCCATCTGAGAGTTTCTCCTGCCTCTTCCTCCATCCTCCTCTTCCTCTGGATTTATCTTGTCCATTTCTTTGCACTCCCTGGCAGGGCTCTAAACCTCCGGGTTTCTCTGTGAAACAGGTTCAGTTTATCGCGATGTCTTAGCCCCCATCTTGTCTCTCTATCTCTGAGTGTCTCTCAGAATGTCTCTGTTTCTGTTTTGCTCCCTCTCTGTAACTCTAGGCTTTAGCACCCTGAGTCTGTCTGTCTGTCTGTCTGTCTGTCTCTCTCCCTCTCTCTCTCTCTCTCTCCCTCCCTCCCCTACCCCCTGCATATCTGTCTCCCCTGACCCCATCTCTCTGGGCCTCCCTCTCAGGGTCTGTCCCTCTCTCTGTCTCTGTCTCTCTGTCCATCCATCTCTCTCCTCCCAGCCCCTCCCGCCCCCCCTTCTCCCCCTCTCTGTCTCACTCTTCGCCTCTCTCTTTTCTCTCTCAAGTGTTTTCAATTTTATTCTGAGTGGAATTAACTACCCCTGATGTCAAATTGCCGCCGAAATCGATAATAATATCTTTACAAAAGAGGATATTCTTCTCTCGGAGAACGGCCTCTGAAAAATGGAAAATTTAGTCGAAATTGATTCATTACTTGACACTTTATAGAACGGCTGCGTATTGATCGCACCTGTCATGTCCCATCTCCCCTAATCGAAGCTGAAGGCCGGCTCCGATGCCTGCTATTTTTCATAATTCCACCGCAGCCGACAGCTCCACAAACAGCGCCCGCCGCCTCCCGCTCCGGCCGCCGCCGCGCGCCCTCGGCCTGGCCCCGGCCTCGCGGGCACCGCCGGCCCGGCGTCCATCTGTCCGCCAATTCCCTGACCGGCCTCTGTCTGTTCTCTCTCACGCATAACCGCGCTCCCCTGCAGTCCGTCTGTCCTCTCTGCCCCAACCCCGAGTCTGTCCATCCTTTTCATGCCCGCCCCCCCCAGTCTACTCAGCACCCCCGCCCTTGTCCCTCTCTGTCTGTCTCCCGCCCCACGCACACGGTATGCCCAGCGGGCAGGTTGCTTCCCTGAGCTTTGCGTCTGTCCATCTGTCTGTGTGGCTGTCGGTTTGTCTTCCCCACCAGGGGCCAACCTTCCCATCTTCTTCCCCCTTCCGCTACCTCCCAGGGGTGGGGGATGGTGGGTTGGGGGAGGGATGGGAATGCCGTCTGCTCTCCTCCCTCACCCCCGTCCCTCTCCAGGCTCCAGTGCCCTGTTCTGTCCCCAGTGAAGAGCCCGACCAGCCAGACACAGGCCCTGCCCTCAAGGAGTCTTGAGCCAAGGACCACCCTCCTCCCCCCACCCCATCCCCACAGGATGTCAGACTTGCCAGAGGAGGCGCAGAGAGCCTGGGGCTTAGGGTGGACTCTGCTTGGTGGGGGGGTTCAGTCTCAGGTGGCAGCCAGAGTCTAATATGAGGGGCGTGTAGAGGGCATAGAGCAGGGCAGTGGGAACAGAGCCCCGCCCTAGGACTGGGCAAGTGGCTTCTGTGCCTCAGTTTCCTCAGGGGTGAAATGGGGATAACACTGATAGCGCCTGCCTCACAGGTTGTGGTCCTGAGAACGAGACAAGTTCATCTGTGTAGAGAGTCTGGGCCAGTGTCTGGTCCCAAGCAAATACCACCGACATGCCCCTCAGCACTTATTCTAATTGTGCCTGGGAACTGTGCAGCCCTACCCCCCTGCTCCCACTCGGGCGGTCCTGCGGTGGGGAGGGCACTTAGGGAGTGGGTCAGGGGGATGGGTTGTGGGGTGAGGGGGTCAGCTCAGACCATTCCAGTTTCACTCTGGTGTTAAAAGCAATCAAGGGGAGGTGTCAGCCCTCAGAGGGGCCCTCTCACTGCTGGGCTATGAAGAGCCTGTGGAGGCTACAGAGCCCAGCTATGCTCTCCCTCCGGGTGACACGTCTAGTCCCTGGGGTGTTAAAGGCTGGTGAGTGTGTCCCTCCTCTCTCTCTCTCCCCTCCTTCCCTCCCTCCCTCCCTCCCTCTCTCCCTGGAGGCATTAAACATCCTTCGGGCGTTCTCTCCCAGGGGGGTCTTAACTACAGTCCCTGCTATCGCAGCCTCCCTGGGGACACTAACTACAGCTTAATGGTCCCCCTCCTGTGAGATGCTTCCTTCAGTCAAGTAGGTGTTGGTGATACTGCTAATGAGTGAACGTACAGCCTCAGTGGGTGGTGCCCCCTCCTCGGGCAATGCTGTACACACACACCCTCCCTTTTATTGAGCACCTTCTATGCATGTACAGGGCATGGCACACTCTGCCGTCCACCTTTTCACGATTCCTCCCAATGCCCTGGGGCTCAGAGAGGGAACAGAGACGGCCCCAAAATGCACAGCCCGAAGGGTGTTCACAGAATCAGGAAGGTGTCTTTTTGGGTGTTTTTCACCTGTCCTGGGCCTGTCGTCTAGCCTCCCGGGTCCTGGCTGTGGGAGGCATGGGAGCTCTCCCGGAGGCTGGCAGAATCCGCGGGGACTGGGAGCCAGCAGCCTCTCACAGGTGTTGCCTGCAGCCTAACAAGTGCTTCTGACCCTCCTGGAAGGCTTCATCTCTCCCCGAGGTGGGGCTCAGAGATGGAGTGTGGGAGCCCCTCTTGCTGGCTGTCTTCTGGGTGTCACTGACATCCCGAGGATGTTCTGTTTTCCAGAAAGGTGTTGTGGTCAGTGTAACAAGTGGTATTTCCCAGGGCGTGTGCTTCCCGAAGGCTGTTACACCCAGCCCATTGGGGTCTTTCCCTCTTCCCGGGTGTCCTTTTGCTCATTTAATCATCATCAGATACATTCCGGCTGAGGTTCTAGCTCTCTTGATGGGTGTCCCAGCCACCGGTGTTTTCTCTCTCCTAAAGGGCGGCGGGGGCAGGCGAGGAGCCCCACCCCACAGAGGGTGCCCCAGAACCCCCTCCTTGGCACTCAGGGCCACTCAGTGTTCTTCACAGTCACAGACACCCGAGGAGTATGAATGTCACAGACTGTCCAGCTGGTGAGCTACCTTCAAGGATGCTGTGTGCAGTCAGGGTCCCTGGATACCAGAGGGTCCTGACTGTCCTGTGGGGACACGGGTACCATCTAATGAAGGGGCAGAGACACCCAGTGCGGGACTTCTTGTTGGCTCCTTGAAAGAGTGTGGTTCCATGTGGAGGCAGTGAGGGAATTCTCATTTTCTAGCAGAATGCTTGGTATTTTTAATATGATTAAGTTGAAGTAGTCATGCCAGAGCAAGTGTGTGTTGATTTGATGCTTGGAACACAGCCAAGTGCGTGCCCTTCTCCTGCTATTTCACCATCCCGACTACTTTGGGAGGCAATCCTCATTGTTGCTCCATTTTACAGATGGAGAAACTAAGGCTGGGGATGCTTAGGCACTTACCCAAGTGTGTGGTGAGCGGTGGAGCCTGTTTGAAGTCTCCACGCTCTCAGCACCTGGCTGAGCTGTCCCGACCATGGCATATCTACTGTTGTCTTGCCCCAGACTCCTTTCTCTCCTGAGGCAGGTGACTTTAGGGGTGGCCCCTTGAATGTGGCTGTGGGACTTGTTGGGGGAAGCCTGACTTGGGAATGGGAGAGTTGGTGGGGGAGGGAAGTGGCGAGGGGAGAGGGAGAAGAAGGGAAGGGAAGGCGCTAGGCAGGGGACAGGAGGGTGAATAATGAGGGTGGTGGTCAGCCTGGGCCAGGGAGCCAGGAGTGGCGCTGAACTCCAGGGCCTGAGGCTGCGTCCAGGCCCTGAGGCCTGGGGGTATTTGTCATTTCGGTGGGAGCAGATCTGCTGGGCTCTTCCTTTGTCGCCGTGGGTGTGCACCCGGCTCCTGTGATTGCCTGGGCATTTGAAGGCGAGAGTCAGTGTGTCTGTCTACATGCCCAGGGTGCATGTGTCAGCGAGGGTTTTTGGTGTCCAGGGATAGAGAGCACCTGTATGTCACATGGATCTTGCGTGCTCATGTGTCCAGTTTGTGGGTCAGGGAGGTTAGTGTGTGCTGGCTGTGTGTCCATCTGTGTGTGTGTGTTCCTGGGGGTGGTGTGTCCATGTGCCCACTAAGCTGTCCCGTGTGAGTGAGTGCACTGTCTGTGTTACTGTATCCGTGTGTCCTTAGGGCCATGTGCCTGCTATCCAGGCTGTGTGTGTGTGTGTGTGTGTGTGTCCAGGTCCAATTCTGCGTGTCCACCAGGGGTTCTGGCCTCCACCTCACGCCTGGTGCGCGAGTCCAAGGGCGTCCTCTTCTGGAGGGAGGGGCGCGGCAGCGAGGCAAGGGGGTCTCCCCACCTCTCCACCCACCCCGCCCCCACCCCACTCTCTCAGTCCCGGGATCGAACCTTATTTAGAGTCGCGATTCGACATCTGTTTTCAAATTTGATCAGCTCTGAACTTTATTTTCCGAGTTTGAGGAAAATTATATTCCATCGATCGCGCTCCCGCCCCCTCCCCCGCACCGCCCGCCGCAGCCGCCGCCACCTCCATATATCTGCGCACCGAGCCGGGCGGGCGGCCGCGAGGGCGGGAGGCCCACGGCGCGTGGAGGAGCCCGGGGAGGAGGAGGAGGAGGAGGAGGAGGGGGCCCCGCGCCCCATCACCGCGCCGCCCCCCTCCCAGAGCTCGGTCCCCAGCTTCCCGCGCCTGGTCTCTCCCTGCGCGTCTCTGTTGGGCATCTCTCCGCGCCGCCCGTCTCTGCGCAGCCCGTCTCTGCCGTCTCCCGTGTTGAGTCCCCCTCAGTCCCGGTCTCTCAGTGACGCCCCTTCTTGCTGCGCTCCTACCCCCACCTCCCCGGGCCCCGGGCACCTTCCTCGCCCCGTCTTCGCCCCGGCGCCCCCTCCCCAGGACGCCGCGGGGCATGGCTGTGGGACCCGAACTTTAAACACTTCTCTCCGGACCCGGGCGGACGCGCAAACCCGCAAGTGAGTGAGAGGCCGCCGCGCGGGGCGGGGTCCTGTCCGGCGCCGGGGCGAGACCTGCGGACGGGCAGGGGGAGGAGGAGCGCGGGGAATGGGGGGCTGCGGGAGCCGGGGCGGAGGCGGGGGGCGGGGGGCTGCACCTTCCCTGGGGAGGCGGAGGGGTGGAGGGCGGAGGGGTGGAGGGCGGAGGCGCCCTCGGGCCAGGGCGGTTAGGGGTCGGCCGCGGGCCGGGATGCGGGGGAGTGCGGAGCGCGGGGCTGGGAGCGACCGGGGTCCGAATGGGGCTGCGGGCGGCCTGAGGGCGTCCGGGCAAGAGCCCCGGTGGGTTTAGGGGGCGCAGAGCCCGGGGGCCGGGTGTTTGGAGTTGGGGGGGACCGGGTCGGGGTGCGGACACTGGGGCTGGGTCCGTCCGGGGACTGGATGTGGGTTCTGGGAGGTCTGTTTGGAACTCGAGTTCAAGGCTGAGGGTCTTTAAATTTGGATCCGGATGTGGGCGTGAGGGGCAGAGGGGCTGTGGGAGAGACACCTGGGCCAGTTTTGGGGTCTGCACAACCTGGGGTGCAGGGCGCAGGCCCAAGGCGGACTTTCCAGGCCGCGCCCCTCGGGTCGGGGTCGGGCGGCTCACTGCGCGCACCCTCGCGGCCACCTCTCCCGGCCGCCGGCTCCCAGGGTGTCCGTCCCGCCCAGGCTGGGACCTCCGAACCTCCCAGGGCCTCTCCTCGCTCGGTATCTCGCCTCCTGCAGCGTCTCTCTCTTTGGGCCCAATTCTTAGACGGTCTCTCGGACCCGCCCGGCCTGTCTCCCTCCGCGCCTTTCTCAGCGTCTCTCCGTCTCTCCCCGTCTCTCGGTCTCTGTCTCCCCCAGCGTCTCTGTCTCTGTCTCCCCCTCGCTGGTTTCCGCTCAGATTAAGCCGGGGACCTAATTCCAGGCCCAGGATCGAATTTTCTGGCAACAAAGGGAAATAGCGAATCGATCGGTCGCTCCGGAGATTAAGAGACAAGCGGCGCGCGGATCTATCACGGCTAAACGCCCTCCCCCGCCCGCCCCCCGCCCGCGGCCGCGGAGGCCCGACGCGCTCCGAATGGCCAAGCAGCCTCAGGAGCTCGGGCTGCCCACGGCCAGGCCTCGCCGAGCCCAGAACTAACCTAACTGGGCGCCGGGCTGACGGTGGGCCGGGAGGGATGGGAGAGCCGGTCCTGGCCGGGGGAGGCAGGGGAGGGCAGTGGGTGAAACCCAGGCAGCACCCCCCAAGGCTCATGCTGAGCACACCTGTGGTCTCAGGCAACACCTTTCACAGGGTCCACACCTGTCATCAACACACCTGTCACATCAGTGTTCCTCCTTCAGGCCCCGCGTCGGGACCTGCAGGTAACATTTCTCTCCTTGTACCTGCCCCCTGCAGGTGGCACCTGTTTCCCTCATCTGCCTCTGTGGGTATCCCCCATTTCCTGTCACCTGCCCCCTCCAGGTAACTCTGTGGCCTTTCCACCTGCTCCAAAGACACCTGTGAGCTCTCGGCCTGAGCATGGTCTCCTCTTTCCTGCTCTCCAGGTAACCCTGCTCTCCGCCAAGAGCTGCCCTTTCGCCCTGAAGCCCGAGTCTGTCATTTCATGGCACGTTGCCCACTTCCTGCCCTCGCCTACACCACCCCACCTGTCCCCTAAAACTGCACACGCACACACTTGTTTCTCACACACTCGTGTTTCTTTTTAAAAATATATATATATTTCTTTATTGATTTCAAAGAGAAGGGAGAGAGAGAGAGAGAGAGAGAGAGAGAGAGAGAGAGAGAGAGAGAGAGAAACATCCATGATGAGAGAGAATCATGGATCGGCTGCCTCTGGCACGCCCCCTACTGGGGATCGAGCCCACAACCCAGGCATGTGCCCTCCGCGGGAATGGAACCTGGGACCCTTCAGTCCGAAATTTGATGCTCTATCCACTGAGCCGATCTGGCTAGGGCTCATTCATGTTTCTTCACACTGGCCTCCCCTCGAGCAGGAGCTGTTTACCATATATTCACACACACACACACACACACACACACACACACACACACACACCTTCCTCTGCACATAGTATGCACGGTGCATCCTCCAGCAGCAGCTGTCCTCTCCCCCCTCCTGTCTCTCGCCCACTGCCCCCTGGCCATGCTAATGTGTCTTTCCTCTCACCTGTCCTTCCAGAAGCACTTCCCACACGTGTCACCAGGAGCACACCTGCTTCACACCACGCTCTCTCCTGTGCCTCACCCCCTCACACTTGCGTTGTTTTCCACAAGTACAGCACCTCCAGCGGGTTCCCGGGCCTGTCTCTCCCACTTGTCTTTTCAGGTGACTCATCCCAGACAACACCTGCACCGTCCTGTGTCTCTCTCCTGCCGTGGTCTCTTCCAGCCCTTGTCCTCTGAAAATCACACCTGTCCACCTCCACACTGGCTGCTCGCCTTGTGTCTGAGTCCTCACTGTTTCTGTCCGGCTGTCTTTCACAGCACAACACCAGTTCACACACACAGGAAATCTGTCCTTGGACACAGGTATCTGCCTCACCTGTCTACCTGATTCCCTAGCCCTGCCCCTCAGGTACTGCCTGTCAGCTTCTTGCCCCACATACCCCATATCCCATGCTCCTCACTGCCTCTCTCCTGCTGCACAAGGTCACACCAGTATCTGCACACACCTGCCTGTTCCTCGCCTGTCTCCCTCAGGCACCATCACCTGCTCGGGTACCATGCTCACTCGTTTCTTCAGCAGATGGGTACCGAGCCATCCACGCTGCCCTCCGTAACCTCTCCATGTCCTCACCTGGTCTCTGCCCGACCCTGGCCTCCTGTCCCCACAGGGAACAGCTGCTCCTGGCCACACCTCTGCCCCACAGACAAACACCTGACTCCTGACACTGGGTCCTCCTCTGTCCCTCTCCTCCCCCACATCTGTGTGACCCTTGTCCCTTCATAGCTGTTTCAAACCTTGTGTGCTTACCTTCTCAGCTGTGCTTACCTTCGCAACCTGCTCATGCAGCCTGTCATCCACACCGCCAGACCCCTCACACCTGTCTCCAGCCTGCTCCCCTCTGCAAACACGCGTCTCTTTTCACAGAGCGTGTCCCCAGCCATCTTCTCCTCAAGGAACATGGTGAGCATAAGCGACACCTGCAGCATTTGTTACACATGTTACCCCGGTTCCCAGCCGTCCACACAGCTGCCCGCTGCATGGTGCAGAATCCCTGGCGTCCGAGGTCCTCAGACCTCGGCATGTCAGAAACACGTGGAGGGCTTGTTGGAACACGGAGGCTGGGCCTCCCCAGAGCTTCTGGTGCAGCTGGTCTGGGTGGAGCCTGAGACCCTGCATTCCTAACACACTCCCCGCTGTCGCTGCTGCTGCTGCTGCCGCCACCACACGCACCACTCCTTGAGGAGCACCTACTCACGGCACCCTCCCAGCTGCCACTTTGCTCCACCTGTGTCTGTGGCAGGCACTGTTCTCAGTTCCTCACATCCATTGTCTCATTTCATCCTCACAAGACCCTTATGAGGGTGGTGCTTACCCTTATCCCCATTTTACAGAGAAGGAAACTGAGCCCAGAGAAATGGGGTCATTTCTTCGAGGCCTCAGAAAGTGGTGGATAGTGGAGATTTGAGTCAAACCGAGGCCACCTGACTTCAGTCATGCAGGTGTTCTTGCCTCCCAGACCTGCCCAGCTGGTGACCTTCCTCCGAAGACTCTGTCCACCTAGTCCCGGGGGCCAGATGTGCTTCTCCATCACCTGCCAGCTCTCCCAACACCTCAGCCTTACGTTCTCCCTCACACGTGCCACTGTCCCACACTGACTCCCAGCCAAGCTTGTCATCCGAGTTCTCACTCCCACCTGCTCCCCACCGCTGCCTCATGGGGCCACCTGCCACCTGCCACCATGCACCTGTCTCCCAGACACACCCTGGTCTCCAGAACTACCCACCTCTTTACCCGCTCGTGTTTCCTGTGTGTCCATCTCCCTTTGTCCCCTTCCTCTGTCTCCCTCTGCCCATCTCTGAATCTGAGTCTTTTTTCTGTGTCTCTGTCTCTCTTCCTCTTTTCCTCCCTCCCAGTCTCTCTGACTCTTTGTTGTCTCTTTTTCACTGTCTTTGTATCTATTCCTACCTCTTTATTGTCCTCTGACTCTCCTTCCTGCATTCTCTGTCTCTTCTTCCTCTTCTCTGTCTCTTGCTGTCTTCTCTGACGTTGCAAATATCAGGGGACTTGAAGCTATACGGAGCCCTATTTGAGTTCAGGCGTCAACATTCACCCCGTGAAACTTTGGCCAAGTTTCTTGTCCTGTCTGAGCCTCAGTTTTCACATCTGTGAAATGGGCATCATGACAGTTGCTACCTCCCAGGTCATGGTGAGGATGAGGTGCTGAGGGCCGTGAGAGGACCCAGGCTAGACAGGGGTTGATCTCCTGTCTGTGAGTCCCTCTCTGTTCCTGACTCTTTCCAAGGGCTGTAGCCCCCCACCCGCTGTCAGTGGGAGTGTTGTGGTGGGGGGAATGGAGAGAGAGGTGGGCAGAGGCATCCCGGCTGGCCGAGGCCTGGGCATGGGACCAGTGTGGGGCTGGGGACAGGGATCGATCCGCTCGGCGGCAGTGCGCGGGCCAGGATTGCATCTTGTCACAATAATTTATTGCTCTCATCCCGTCTGATCGATGGCGCTGAATTAGCACCGTGCGATGCCCCTGGAGCCCCAAGCCTCCCTGAGCCCCCTGGACCCGGCCCTTCTCTGGCCCCTTGGGATCCCCACCGCCAAGGCACCCCTTTCCAGCCGGCCCAGACCCACACCTGGGCCTGCTGGGTGCTCGGCCCTGCCCTCTGTCTGCCGTTTCCCTGTCCCTCTGTCTCTTCCCCTTCTCACTGTCCCACTTCGCCCCTCGTGTTTGCCTTCCTGGGCCTTTGACCCCATGTATCTGTTCCTCATTTTCTCAGTCACCCACGTCTCCCCTATTTCAAGCCCATGTCTTCATCCATTTAATTCCCTGTTCCTCTCTGCTCTGTGTCTGTCTCCCATCTCCCTGTCCCCCTGGTTCTCTGCTCCACTCCTGTCTGCCTGTCCCTGTCTGTCTGCCCCTTTGTCCCAAGTCTTGTTGCCCCCCTTCCATTGCCGTCCCCCATTCCCTGGCTTTCTGGCCCCTCTGACTCACCGTCCCTCTCTTTCTGCTCCATCTCATCTGAATCCCGTTAAACCGTTTTCCTGAGCACGTACTTGGCACCAAGCCCGTGACCAGGATGCACAGCGTTGTCCCTCGGCCTCCCCAGCCGGTGCCCAGTCGCTGTCTCCGGTGGGAGGTGTGGGCTCCCACGGGGCAGCCTGTGGGCCTGGGACTGGGATGCGGGAGAACTTGTGTTGGGAAGAGGTTAGGGTTCAGGACGAGGCAGGTTTGGGTGTGGGAATGGGACCGTGTGGAGGTGATGAGGGGTGAGGGGGTTTGGAGTTGGTAGCCCTGAGCTGACACTCGCCCCAGGATGGCTGAAGGGTGCCGACCCACCCTGACATCAGCCCACCTGCCGCTCGCAGGCCTTCCCCACCCTCCTGCCTGCCCCCTGCAGCTGCGGCTCTGCCTCCTCCACTCCTCTTGGGCCCTAATCCCTCAATTTTCCGCATCTCTGCCCCCTCCTCTTCTCCCCCCTGACCCCATCTCTCCAGCAGCTCTCTCCCCTTCACCTCCGGCGCTTTAATTCACTCTGTCAAGCCTCTCTGACTCAAAGTCTCTTCCAGGGGCCCCTGACTTGGGTCCCTGGCCTCTGTCTCTGCCTCTGTCTCTGTCCCTCTCCCTCTCTGTGTCTCTCTCCTTCTCTGTGTCTCTGTCCCTCTCTGTGTCTCTGCCCCCCCTCCCTCTCTGTGTCTCTGTCCCTCTCTCTGTGTCTCTTTCGCTCTCTGTGTCTCTCTCCCTTTCTGTCTCTCCCTCTCTGTCTCTCCCTCTCTATGTCTCTCTCCCTCTCTGTGTCTCTGTCCCTCTCTCTGTGTCTCTCTCCCTTTCTGTCTCTCCCTCTCTGTCTCTCCCTCTCTGTGTCTCTCTCCCTCTCTGTGTCTCTGTGTCTCTCTCCCTCTCTGTGTCTCTCTCCCTTTCTGTCTCTCCCTCTCTGTCTCTCCCTCTCTGTGTCTCTCTCCTTCTCTGTGTCTCTCTCCCTCTCTGTGTCTCTGTCCCTCTCTCTGTGTCTCTCTCCCTCTCTGTGTCTCTGCCCCCTCTCTCTCCCTCTCTGTGTCTCTCTCCTCTGTGTCTCTCTCCCTCTCTGTGTCTCTCTCCCTCTCTGTGTCTCTGTCCCTCTCTCTGTGTCTCTCTCCCTCTCTGTCTCTCCCTCTCTGTGTCTCTCTCCTTCTCTGTGTCTCTGCCCCTCCCTGGGTGTCTCTCCTGTCTTCCCCTTGCTCCCCACACTTCCTCCCTCCCTGGGCCTCTGGAGGGAGGGGCAGGGCTCCCCATGCAGAGGTTGGAGGAGCAGCTGGGTCCGCATAGCAGCTTCCTTTGCTCGCCTCCCTCTCCCCTCTCCCAACGCTGTTGCTGTTTGGTAGGCGGGGTGCGTGGCACTGCGGCTCCCACCTCCCTGGGGACGCTCTCTCACCACCCCCACTGACACGGTTGTGCGTGCAGGCCACAGCCCCAGGGGCATCCGTGCAGAGCCTGGGACTCAGGGAGAGAGAGAGAGACCCAGAGAGACCCACCGCCCCAGACAGATGCCTGCTAGAGGGAGAGGCTGGGAGTGGAGTGGGCATCAGGTCTCCATCCCTGCCCTGACTTGGTGCCTCCTAACCACCCTAAACCAGTGCCACAGACACATCCTCTGGCTGGGAGCTTGTGCCTTGCCCTCTGTCCCTCAGTCTGTCTTGCACAACGCAGCCTTGGCAGAGGTTCCCGTGTGTGTGCGTGTGTGCTGCGTGTGTAAGCTATGGTGACTGTCTGTGTGTGTGTGTCTGTGATGTGTGACACTACATGTGGGGGGTCTTGGCTGTCTCTTCGTGTGACCGTGACTGTGGAGACACGTGTGTTCTGGGTGACGTAGGTGACTGGCCTGTGTGCCCAGTAAAGCCATGCGTGTTGTGTTTGCGAGCGTGTGGGTGACAGTGTGAGTGCCTGGTGTGACTGGCGTTCCCCCGTCAGGTGGCCAGGCTGGCAGCCCACGGCGCGAGGGCCAGGAGTCAGGGCCTTGTCAGGGAGCCCAGGAAGGCCTGAGTGATGCCACCCCAGTAGGACCCCAGGAGCCCGGCGGGTGTGGGTGTGAGGAACCCCGTGGAGAACTGCCCTGGGAAAAGGCCGCAGAAATCCCCCCAAATCCGTGAGCCGAGACCGGCGTGTGAGCTCGTGTGGCGGTGTGTTTGCGACAAGGCGTTGCTGTCCTGTCTTTGAGCCTGTGGGCGTGTGTCTGAGTCTTGGACCAGACGTGCACGTTTGTGTGTGCGTGTGCGTGTGCGTGTGTGTAGTCATTTTGGGGAGCGGAATGTCATGGGCTGGGTAAGGAGGGCCAGCTCCTGAGAACAGAGTGGATGATGCTGTGTGACCAGCCACAGACGAGCTGTGTGTGTGGTTGTGTATGTGTGTGTGGCTATTGGCTGGTGCACGTGTGTGCTCCGTGTGTGAGTTGATGCCTGTGATGTGTGGGGCTGTGTTTCCGTGCTGACGTGAGTGCAGCATGTGTGTGGTGCCTCTGTGTGTGTTCTGTGTGCCTGTGTGGGGATGGGCCATCTCTCGAATGAACCAGCCTGTTTGTTATGTGTGTGTGTATGTGTGTGCGTGTGCGCCTATCCCAGGCACCCTCACCCAGGGTCGGGCCAGAGCATGTGGTGGATGTGAGCAGAGGTGGGAGTGGGGGTGCCTTCGGGGGGTGTGGCTGTGTAAGTCCTAGCAGGAAAGTCCCTGTCACCTTCCTGACCCTGTCCTCCCCTGTGATGGCCTGGCTTTGTGTACCCACGGGCCTGGCCGTATCTATATGGACTGGCGTGCGTGTGAGTGTGCACACGTGTAGTGTGACAGCAGGCAGCCAGGCTGCACGTGGTGTGGGAAGTGTGCCCACTGGTGGAATGAAAATTGCCCCACACATCACAGGCATCAGCTCACACATGGAGCACACACGTGCACACCCACAGTGCAGGGGGCTGCACTGTGTGTGTCTGCTGTGTGCACGACATGTCCTGCAGGGCGTCTGGAATAGGGAGGGGTGTGCCCTCCAGATGTGTGTGTGTGTGTGTGTGTGTGTGTGTCCAGGCGTAATGTGTGTGCCTATTGGTGTGTGTGTGCGTGTGGGGGCGGCGGAGGGAGAAGGGTCTTGGGCCGCATCTCTCTCCTCTTTAGACAGAGCCCTGGAGAAGATATGAAATTTAAAAAAAAAATCAATTTTCATTCCACTTGTGCAGATTGTGTTAAGGGGAGCTGGGGGCTGGGTGAGGGATGAAGGGGCTGGGGAGGGGGTGAGGCCCGAGGCGGCTCCCGAGGCGGCCGGAGCAGCTTAGAGAAATCAAAACAACTGGTTAAACCCCAGCCCGGGGCCCAGTGATGGGAGGCGTAGAGAGAGACGGAGAGACAGAGAGGGACACAGAGGGACAGAGACGCCCAGAGCCAGAGACAAGGAACAGAGACACTGGGAACAGGTATCCATTTGGAGAAGCGGCAGCCAGAGAGATGGAGCCGCAGGACCATCGGTGAGAGAGACGCCGACACCTCGTGGGGTCTGAGGGGCCACGAGACCTGTCTCTGGAGAGACAGCACCAGAAGCAGGCCTGAGACAGGGCACAGCTCACACAGGGGCACACATGCAGAGACCTGCACACCTCACACACATACACACAGAGGCTGCACACCTTACATGCCTGTGCGTACATACAGAGGCCGTACATATTACACACATGTGCATACACGCAGAGAACGGACACCTTATATGCCTGTGTATGTACGCAGAGCCTGCACAACTTACATGCATGTGTGCATATGCAGAAACTGCACACGTGTGTGCACACAGAGACAGGCTGGAGAAGGGTGGGGTGGGTGGGTGGATGGGTGGACAGGCAGACAGCTGGGCAGATGGCAGTAGGAGCAGCAGGGTCCCAGGTGGGGTTCCCTCTGCGTGTCCATCCCATTCCAACGCAGCCCCTCACCCAGATAGCCAGTGAGTGTGAGTGCCACTGTGCAGACAGCCCGTGTGTGTGGTGTGTGCATGTGCATCTCGTCTTCATGCAGTGCAGCACATGTGCGCGCAGGGTCTCTAGTGCTTGCCTGTGTGACTCCGTGTGCTTGCATGTCGCTGTGTGCCTGGCTGTGCTGGTTGTGCCTGGGCCTGGGCATGTCTGTTTCCGGGTGGCGTGGCGTCACTTCGGCCTGTGTATCTACATTGCTTGTGGACCTTGGTGTGCAGTTGTGTCTGTTAGTGTGTGTCTGTCTGGGATTGTGGGTCTTTGTTTCTGTGTGAATGTCTGTGATCATGACGTGTGACTATTTTGACAATCATGTCTGTGAGTTGTGTTTGACACAAGCCATGTGTGCCTGAGTTGCTGTGTGGGTCTATGTGGTGTGTGTTGGTTGTAACAGTCTTTGTGCATATGATTTTGTTGACTCGTGCATCACACATCTGAGTGGTGTGTCGTGTGACGTTGTGGTGTGTGTTGCTTTGCTGACCCGTGTCTGTGTGTTGTGTCGTGTGACGTTGTGGTGTGTGTTGCTTTGCTGACCCGTGTCTGAGTGGTGTGTCGTGTGACGTTGTGGTGTGTGTTGCTTTGCTGACCCGTGTCTGTGTGTTGTGTTGTGTGACATTGTGGTGTGTGCTGCTTTGCTGACTTGTGTCTGTGTGTTGTGTTGTGTGATGTTGTGGTGTGTGTTGCTTTGCTGACCCGTGTCTGTGTGTTGTGTTGTGTGACATTGTGGTGTGTGCTGCTTTGCTGACTTGTGTCTGTGTGTTGTGTTGTGTGATGTTGTGGTGTGTGTTGCTTTGCTGACCTGTGTCTGTGTGTTGTGTGACGTTGTGGTGTGTGTGCCTGGGTTGGTGTGTGGGTCTGTGATCTGCTCGGCAGGGAGAGGAGGGAGGCAGCTGTGGCCTGCCCAGCCCCTCTCTAACTGCTGTGTGCACACGCACACGCGCACACACATTCGGTGCCGTGGCTGCGGGCGGTGGAGATGGGGGTGGGGGGTGGAGGAAGCAAAATAAAATTAAAAATTAAAGCTTGCCCGGAGTCCCCATCCGCACAGCGGCCGTGGGGAGCCGCAGGGGGAGCAGCTCCCCCTCCACAGCCACACTGGCTGGGGCTGTCTGTCTGTCTGTATGTCTGTGTAGCTGTCCTACTGGACCCCTGCCCGGCCCCACAGCCCCAGCCCAAAGGCCCTGCTCTCTCTCCATCCGTCGATCAGTGATCAATGGGGCCAGGAGGGCGCCAGGGGCAGGGCGAGATCAAAGGGGCCCCAAGAGATGGACACTGGGACGGAAACAGAGACACGGAGACAGACAGAGCCGTGGAGACAGAGGCAGAGGCAGAGACAGGAGAGATGGGATGGGGAGCAGAGAGACGTGGAGACCAGAGACAGACAGGAAGGCAGAGCCGTGTGGACACAGAGCTGGGGGAGGCATGATCCAGGGACTGAGCCGTGGAGACTCAGGACTCCAAACCCGGACAGTCCACCGTCCGGCACAAACGAAGGGAAGGGGGCAGGACGGGAGGAGGCAGGGGCCGGTCCGCTGGGCGACAGGACAGAGGCGGGAGACAGGCACCAGAGAAGTGGCAAGCAGAGACCACGAGACAGCAGAGACGTGTGAGAGAGACAGCGGGGGGGGGGAGCGTGGGAGCAGGGCCTGGAGCGCCGATCCCACGGCTCCTCGTTATAACGTGTCCGGAGGAGGCGGCGGGGAGTTGAAAGCATCGGGAAGAGAAATCAAAACCAACACGGAAATGAGAGGGGCCAATGGGGGGGGCGATAGGGCGGGGGAAGGAGGGGGGACCCAGAGAGGCAGAGAGAGAGCGGGGATGTGGGAGAGGTGGACAGGGAGAGGTGCGGAGTCAGGGTGATGGAGAGAGACGGGGAGACAAATGGGAGGGAGATGAAGAGAGAACCAGGGACAGGGTGGGGGCAGAGACAGAGATGGGAGAGTTAGAGGCAGAGAGAAGGAGGAAAAGAGGTGGTGGAGAGAGAGAGCGAGAGACGGAAGAACTGGGGAGATAGGGAGAGAGACGGAAGGGTTGGGGCGGGTGTGGCAGACAGGAATAGGGCAAAGGATTGAGTGGAGGCAGAGACCAAGAGAGATGGAGAGAGACAGTGATAGGGAGAGAGACACCACAGGTTGAGGGGAGACAAGGAAAGAGAGAAGAGAGAGAAAATGGGAGAGATGGTGGGAGGAGACAGGAGGCCAGAGACCAAGGAAGGAGAGAGATAAAGAGGGAGATGAACAGGGAAAGTTGGGCAGAGGGAGACCCTGAGGGGCAGATGAGCGTGGGGG
>PVJC01007794.1:22041-34799 GCA_004026665.1 Murina feae
CATGCGGGAGGTGGGGTGTAGGGGGAGCGGGGTGCCTGTGGTTCTGAGGGAGCTGTAAGGTCTTTGGGGAGCCGTGTGGTGTATTTAAGAGTATGCGGGCTGAAGTGTCGAGGGGGGGTGCCTGGGTGGTGGGGTGTCTGAGGGGCGGGGCTGCCAGAAGGGGAAGGTTCTGAGAGGGGGGCAAGGAGGGGTGGGGTGCCTTAGGGAGAGGAGGTATCTGAGGAGAGGGGTGTCTGCGGAGGGGCTCTGAGCGGGAGGACCCGTCTGAGGGGAGGCAGAGCTGACGGGGAGGAGTGCCCGAGGGGGGAGGCAGTTAGATCTAAGGAGGAAGAGGCGCCCGGGAAGCAGGTGCAGGTGGCGGGTCTGCGGGGTGAGCGCAGGTTGCAGGGGGGTGTCTGTGCGGGGCACTGCGGGCGCTGGGGCTGCTCTGCCGGGGTGGGCGGCGGGCAGGGCTGGCTGTCCCCTCCCAGCCCTGGGGCGGCACCGCCCTGGCCGGCTCCGGGCGGACCGAGGAGAGGGATGGGGGTCGGCGGGGGTGGGGGCGAGGTTCAGGGAGAGAGAAACCTGGGGCAGCACGGAGAGACCGAGGGAGAGGCCAGGCGCGAGGGGGCGCGGGGACGGCGGCAGAGACGGTGCGGGCGGCGGGCGGGCTGGTGCGAGCGCGTGCGAGTGAGCAGGTGAATGGTGAGGAGCGAGGGGGGCGCGGGAGCAGGGGAGCGAGGGCTCCGGGCAGGGCAGGGAGGCTGCGGGCGAGGCGGCCGGGAGGGAGGATCGCGGCGCAGGGTCAGGGGAAGGGACCGGACGAGGGGCGGGGAGAGAGGTGCCGGGGCGGGAGGTGGGGGGAAAGGCGCCGGCGGGGCAGGTCTGGGCGCTGACCCGTCTGTCTCTCCGCCCGCCCTGTCCCGTCCCCACGTCTGTCCCGGCCTCTCTGCAGGGCTGGCTCCACCATGGACTGTAGCTGCGTCTCCGACCTGCTCTTCGCCCCGCCTGCCCTGCCGGCTCTCTGGACCCCTGGTAACTGGCCCGGCCCCTCCCCCCCCCACCCCTCAGGCCTTCCCTCTGCTCCCTCTCCCTCCCGGGTCTCTGTCAGAGTCTCCTGAACCCAATCCCTTCATGAAAAACTTGGCTAGAAACTTCACAGCCAGATGTCCCTGCCACCTGCCTGCGGGATGTGAGGGTCTTTGGGAGGGTGGGTGAGGTGTTGAAGTCCGCCGAGAGGAGCAGGGATTCGGGATCCTGAGGTCCCGGGAGTCTGCTGAGCAGTCTCAGCCGGCTGTCACCAGGGACCTGTGGGCAGGGAGAAGTGGGGAGGGACTGCCTCAGGGGGTGAGCCCCTCAGCCTGGCCCTTACCGGCCTGTGGCATGGCCTGTGGCACTCCTAATGGGGTCCTGGTGCTGAGGGTGGGTGGCCCTGGGCCCGGTGTTGGGTCCCTTTCTTGCACAGGCACTGATGGAGCAGGGGTGTGCGGGGGGAGGGGGGCAGGGGGGCGGGGGGCCACAGGCCAGGGGCTGTGGACAAGGGACAGGCAGGATGGTCCAGGCAGGGGCTTGCAGCCCTGGGAGAACGGCTTGCTCAGAAGGCTGCTCAGGATGGGGACGTGGACAGTAAGACCGGCTTGGGTGTGCATTTGAGTCCGTCACACACTCCACAATGAGCAGTGTGTGTGTGTTCACGCGCGTGCAGACCGAGACCTGTGCCTGGCTATTTGGGGCCGTGGAGCGTCACACCGGGTGTTTCTGGAAGAAGAGTCACTGGGATTGTGTGTGTGTGTGTGTGTGTGTGAGCGTGAGCTGGTGTGCCTCCTGTGCTGCACAGCTGGGGCTGCCTGAGTGGCTCCGGGCTGGGCATGTTGCATTTCTTTGGCACGTCTAGTGTGTCTACATTTTAGGATTGGGGGTGGGGTGTCTGCCACCTGCCTCAGTGGGTGAAGCCCCTTCGCCTGGTCCTCACTGGCGGTGACATGGCCTGTGGCATTCCTAATGGGTGTCCCGGTGCTGAGGGTGGGCAGCCTCAGTGCTGGGGCTGTGTGTGTGTGTGTTTCTTGCATCTGTGCCACTAAGTGTGACTGAGTGTTGGAGTCTGGCTGTCTGTCACAGTGTGTGTCCTTGTGCTGAAGTGCTGGGTCCTCTTTCATGTGCGTGTGTGTGTGTGTGTGTGTATGTGTGCGCGCGTGTGCACGCGCCCGTGTGTCAGCAGGCACCACACATTTGAGGACATGCATTTGAGGACAGGTGTGTTTCTGGGTTGGGTTGTGTGTGGCCAGTTGTACTGTCACCTTTGGGTTGTTGAGTGTCTGTGATAGTCGCGTCCCCACTAGGATGTGTTCTGGGTGTGGAATGGGCCCGAGCCCTTGGTCTGAGGTGGGAAAAACCCCAAATGGAGTTGAAAGAAAACTCTCCCTTCAGGGAGGAAACTGCCTGGCCTTCCAGTCCCGGCCTCAGGCAGGGAGGCCTTGGTGCCCACATGTGCACACCAGGCAGCCGGGACCGGCCTCGCTCCTCCTCGCCTCCCGCCCCTGAGATCCTAATGAGCCAGAGAGGGAAGGAGCGGCCTGGGGACCACACAGCAGTGGACACAGGCTGGCCTCCCAGCTCAGCGTCGCCTCCCTCGCCCTCGCGAACCCCATTCCCTTTCTTGCACGGCTCTCGGCTCTTTCTAGGCCAGTTCTGCCTCTGTCTTTTGTGCTTTTTTTCTGGCTTTGTTTTAATGCCAGGGCCTGGGGTCTCTGAGGAAGGGAAAGCGGATAGAGGATGTGGCCCAGGAGTGAGTATAGGATCTGGGTTTTCCTGGATGGTGAGGCTGAGGGGTGAGCAAGCACATTCCACTTCTCCCCAGTGTCTCGGCACATTTGGGCAATGGGGTGCAGATGCCCTCGGGGTGGAAGGCTGAGTGAGCTGTGGGTGTTAGTGTGGGTGCCTGGGGGCTGTCATGGTTGACACGTCTGTCTTGATGCTGCCTCACTGTCCCCCCGGCTCTGTCGTGTTTGGGCCTTTGGGGCCCTGTGTTTGTCGCTGTGGTTGTGTTGCAGTTCTGAGGGGCCCGAGGAGATGTGTAATTGTGTGTTGGGAAGAGTGTGCAGTGTTGGGGGTCTGGCGTGGCACATTGTGCCCAGCAGGCATGCCAGGCTGGTGGATCTGTGTGCCACAGTGTAGCTGGTGCCCTCAAGGGGGAGTGACGTCTGCGTGACAGGTGCACAGTGTGGGTATCTGCACACACACTGCTCTCCGTCGACCAGCGGCACGGATGCAGGGAGGGAGCCCAGCGGCGTGAAAGGCATAAATACATGACAGACGTTGAGACGTGTGGGCAGGCCCTGCCTGGATGCATCAGGGTCGGCCGGCCGGGAGGGGAGCTTTGGGGAGAGATGGAACAGGGATGGTGCAGGGAGGGAGGAATGGGGCTGCGAGAGCAGGAGACCAGAGACCTTGGGAGCAGGTCTGGGGAGGTGGTGTGCAACAGAGGGCGAGGCTAACGCTTTCCCTGCAGGCTGGCCCTCCCCACAGACAAGGACAGGAAGCTGGGCCTCCTACCCTCCACCCAGGACGCTGAACCTGGGAGCGTTGTGCCAAGGCAGGGACCCGATGCTGATTCTCTCCCGTTATTGGGAGTTTGGGGACTAGAGGGCTGGTGGGGCACGGAGAGTAGGAATTCAGTCCCTAAAGATGCCTGAGGCTGGGCAGCCTCGAATCTGGGGAGGGCGGGGCGTCTCCTGAGCCTAAGCGGGGCCACTCCTGCCTGCTGTCCCCAGGGTTTGCCTTCCCGGATTGGGCCTACAAGCCAGAGTCGTCCCCGGGCTCGAGGCAGATCCAGCTGTGGCACTTCATCCTGGAGCTGCTACAAAAGGAGGAGTATCAGGGTGTCATCGCCTGGCAGGGGGACTACGGGGAATTCGTCATCAAGGACCCGGACGAGGTGGCCCGGCTCTGGGGCATCCGCAAGTGCAAGCCCCACATGAACTATGACAAGCTGAGCCGGGCCCTGCGGTGAGGACTGCGGCCTTGCCCCTCCACCCCTCATGGTCCCTCTGGGCCTGCCCGCCTGCCCCCAGGAGCTTCTCCCAGACTCCCGGGCAATACCCCTGATGGCGGGCAGGGCTCTCCTTGGGTCTAGTACATCCTGAATGGAAGGCAGGCAAGGAGGAAGGGCCCACACTCTGGGCTTGAGCCACACAGGCAGGACCCCTCCTGCCTCACCCCGCCTTGCTCTGAACCTTGGGGGGGGGGGGCTTCTGTGAGCCTGTTTCCCCAGCTGTGCTCTGCGGCCAGTGGAGCATGGGCCCAGGACCCTCCCTCCACCCCGTCCCTCTCTCCACAGCTACTACTACAACAAGCGGATTCTGCACAAGACCAAAGGCAAGAGGTTCACCTACAAGTTCAACTTCAGCAAAGTTGTGCTCGTCAATTACCCGCTGCTGGACGTGGCGGCAGCCACCACCGGCTCCCCCCTCTTGCTGAGCCCTGGCCCCTTTGGGGGGGGCCCGGGGCCAGATGCTCCTCCCCTCACCCCGGAGGTGAGTTGGGATGCGGGGGGGGGGGTCTCCGAACTGGAGCATTTGGTGTCCCCCAAGCTGTGGAGCCCCTGGGGAGGGGTGGCCAGTCTGAGCAGCACCGCCTCCCTCACCTCCCCCTGCAGACCCTGCAGTCCCTGTTCTCTGCCCCCCGCCTGGGAGAGCCGGGGGCCCGGGCTCCCCTGTTCACCCCCGAGACGGACAAACTGCGTCTGGACAGCCCGTTCCCATTCCTGGGCTCTGGTAAGGACCTGGGCCCCAGGGGTGCTGGGTGGGGGATGCTACAGGAGTTTTAGGGAAGAGGATGGCAGACAGGGAGGGGACAGGATGCAGGAAGGAGGCGGCAAGGCTGGTGTGTGTGTGTGTGTTTTAAGCTGGAGGATTTGCGGGGAGGGAAACTGGAAAGGGGGATGGGCTGGGAGAAGGGCTCTCAGGGGCACTGAAGGAATGGGAAGCCTCGTGGGGGGGGGGGGGGAACAGTGGGTACAGTGCAGGGGCCACAGAAGGTGGGTAGCACCCTTTGCTCAGGCCCAGGCAGGCAGCCCTGACGGGAGCGATGGCCCAGCCCGATGCATCCTGTGTCCCTAGGTGCCACCGGCTATTCCAAGCCCCCTGGTCTGCTGGGCCCGTACAGCCGAGCCTTCCCGGAGTACCCCTGGAACTTTAACCCATACCTCACCGGCCCCTTCCCCAAGCTGCCTGCTTCTCTCTACCCCCCCCACTTCTACCCCAACCCTCTGGCCAGCTCCTTGGGCCATCTGCCCTCAGCAGGGGCAGGGGGAGGCCCCACGACTGCACCCCTACTGGTTGCCACAGGGGAGGGCCTGGGCGTCGAGCGCCCCTCAGGCCTGGCAGCAGCCCCCCGCCTGGCACTGCCAGGGGCTGGGGGTCCAGAGACCACGCTGGGAGGAAAGGAGGACAGCGACTCGGAGCTGGAGATCACGGATGTCAGCGGCTGCAGCTCTGACAGTGAGGGTGACGAAGGCCTCCCCGTGCCCCCCAAGCCGAAGGGGGGCAAAGGGGGGCTTGGCAGCTGAGCCGGTGTGGGGATGGGTTCTGTGGGGGCAAGGACCAGGGCCACTGCCTGTGCAACCTCTCTGTGTCTGGTTTGCCCTTGATGTCCTGCCAGAGGCCAGGGACCAGCCCTCAGCCCTTTCCAGGGCAGGACACGTGGCTGCCCAGCCTTCTTCCCCAGGCCCAGGCTGGGGTCTCACTCTCCCTCCAGAGGGGCGAGGGAACACAACGGCCTCCAGCCTCCTTCCCAGGCTCCAGTTGAGGGGGTCCCTACCTGGCCCCACTCCCAAAGTGCAATACGGCGCCCAGCCTCCCCCACCCGCCCCTATCCCTGTGCTGTGACCTGTGTGTTTGTGTGGCTGTGTGTCCCCTGTGCCAGCCCATCCTGACATCCTCTCTACACAGGCCCCCTGGGGACAGGGTGCTCAGAGCAATAATCCCGCCCCCAGCCCCCGCCCAGGAGGGCTCCCCTCCCCACCAGCTCCCCACGACCCCAACAGCCACCTCCAGAGTTTACTACAAAAATAAAAGAACAGAAAGGAGTGTGGATGTGGGGTGCCCAGCACTTGTGGGTGACCATGGGGATTGGGGGTGGGAGAGTGGGGTGGGGTGCCGGGGGGGAAACTGGTAACACATAGAATGAATGAACAAGTGGAGAAAGGCAAGAGGCACAGAGGCAATATGGTGGGTCTGACCCAGGCAGGGGATGCCAGTCAGGGAGAACTCCAGACACCATGGCAGGGCCCACCCTCACAACACAGAGCTCTCCTTAGATAATATATATTAAAAATAAACCTCCAATTCAGGATATAAAAACAGAGCAAAGGCACTTGGGGGTGGGAGATGGGGGGTGCCCCCAGCAATACTGGGTTGGCCCGGGAAATGGCGATCACTGTGGCGCCTGGGGAATGAAGCCCTGAGTCCCCCAAGCAGAAGGCCAAGGCCAGCGGGAGGTTGGAGGAGGCAGTGGTCCCAGCTGGACCCCCTTAGACTCGGCCCGAAAGCCTGCGCCCTGTCCGAAGGCCCTCGGGTGCATATGCTGCGGCAGCTGTGCAGTAGTGGGTGCTGGTCCTCCCATCTCTCCATCTTGTAGAAGGCCTGGGGGACATAGGAGAAAAGCAGGAAGGAGAGAGATGGAGAGGGGAGGGGAGGGGAGGAGAGAGAGACGGGGGAGAGGGGGAGAGAGAAGGAGGGTGGGGAGAAAGCAAAAAATAGCCTGAGAAACAGAAACTGACAGAGATGGGGAGATGCCAAGGTGGACTGGGGAGACGCAGAACGAAGACAGGGAGAGGAACAGTGTGGAGGGGACCCCTGGCACCCCTTCTCTGGGCAGTGCTCAGCCCCCTGGCTCCCCACTCACCTGCCTGGGGCAGGGAGCCTCAGGTACAGCCAGACTGGGGGACAGTGTTCTCTCCCAGCTGAGACAAGGTGAGTCGCAGGCGACAAAACTCCTCCTCCACCTCCTGGTTGGGGAGTCATCCATGAGAGGGGCCCTTACGGAGTCAGCCCCCCCGCACCCTCCTCCCACCTGCCCACCACCACCTCCAGCTGTTTAATGGTCTCCTCCAGGCCAAGTAGCTCCTCTCGGATGTCCTGGGTCTGTGTGGGGCTCAGGTGGCTGCCCCCTGGGACCCCACCCCCTTCAGGGGGAGGCCCTGCCCCGCTGTCTTCCTCTGAGGGGAGCAGGAGCTGCTTCAGGGACAGCACTGGCCAGGGACAAGGGGTCAGAGTCAGAGGCTGGGCTGGGGTTGAGATGGGGGATTCGGAGGGGAGCAGGGTAGGGGCAAAGGAGGGGAGCAGCCAGGGGCCTGTGGGTGGAAGGGAGGGTGGGCGCCAGCCAGGCTGAGCTTGGGGTTAGCCGGGCCTGCAGTGGAGCTGGGATGCAAAAGGGAGTGCATAGGCGAGGCAGAGGCGAGGGCTGGGACCAGGTGGGAGGGCACCCAGGATGGAGGTGGGTCCAGGGAGACTGCACTGAAGGGACAGAAGCTGCAAAGAGGGGCGTGGGGCGTGCATGTGGCTGGCACAGCTCGTGGCGGCTGAGCATGAGGCAGGTTGGGAAGCGCCAGTCTAGCCTGGCGCAGCCCTGCAAGGAGAGGGACTACCTTTCTGAAGGGCTTTGGCAGCGAGCTGGCCCTCGGGGCCGGGCCTGCAGAAGGGCAGGAGGGCGCTGAGGGTTCTCTCGATGCGGCCTGGGTGGGGAGCAGGGTGGGTGGTCAGATTCTGCCTGGTTTCCTGTGGACACCCCCACCCGCACTGGGGGCCCCTCCAGGCTCACCATCCGTGGGAGGCATCTCTCGGCCGTCACCGTTGCCATTCTCAGAGCTGCTGAGCAGGGGTTCGCGGGTGCTGGGGGAGGAAGTGCTGGGTGACCTTCACACCCTTGACCTCAGGGGAGCAGGGACAGGGAGGGAGACAGATGGAGGTGGGGAGGTCTGGAGACAGAGGTCAAGGCTGGGAGGCAGGGAGACAGAGAAGCCAAGCCGGCCAGTGGAAGGCAGAGACAGGTGGGCCATGGTGGGGCAGCACACACGTGTACACAGGCATGCACATGGACCAAGGCTAGAGCTCAAGTTCTAGGGACACACAATAAGCCAGGCCCCACCCCCCAGCCTTCCAGGTCCCCCCTTCCCCGCTCACCTGCTTGGACTGGGCCGGGGTTTGGGGCGGGAGGCAGGGGCAGGGACCTTCAGGGATCCGGCGGTCTCAGTGATCAGGGCACACCAGCTGGGGAGACAGGCCAGCACCTGGGCAGTCAGAGCCCCCAGGGACTCAGAGACTGGGCCCCCCTTCTCCACCTGTTTGTGGAACTCAACCCCCCTTACTTCTTCCGCTCGGACACGGTCTGCGCCACCAGCTCATAGATCTGGGCCTCCTGGTCCCAGGTAAAAATGACGTAGAAGGCTTTGTGATCTGTGAGGGGAGAGGAGGACCCTCAGGGCTCCTGGACTCAATTCCCCTCCTGTGTCACCAACACCACCCTGGTGCCCTCTTCCCAACTTCCCTCTCATGCTCCCGCATCTACCCAGGCAGCCCCTCTCTACCACCCTGGCCCCGGGACAGCTTCTTGGCAATATGTTGGCGAATCCCTGGTCACTGGGCTCCCGCCTCCCACTCCTGCACCCCTACAGCCCCCAAGCGCCCTCAGATATCTTCAAAATGGCAGGCAGAGCTGGTCAGCCCTGGTGAGCTCCTCTGTGCAAACCCGGGGCAGTGTCCCATCTCACTTGGTAAACCCACAACATGGCAGGGCCCTGCCCAGTTCTCGGCCTCCCTCCCACAGCCGGCCTTGAGCCTCCCACTGCTCAACCTCTGCTGTGGCTTCCCCTTCGCCAGAACGCGAGATCCCCGGCTCTCTGGAGGGTTCCCTGCCCACTCCCTAGGCAGCCATGCCTTGCGCCCAGGGCCAGGCCTCACCGGTGGCCACCTCCCGGGTCATGGCGGAGGTGAGCCGCAGCACCGGCCGCAGCATGGTCTTGCCGTCGGGTGTGGGGGTCAGCGTCCGGCTGTGCGACTTGAGCAGCAGCCGCTCGTCCTGGCGCTGGAGCAGCAGCAGCAGGTCGTCCAGCAGCAGCACGTGGACCTCTGCAGGGGCACAGCCCTGCTCAGCACCCCGGCCTGAGCGCCCCCCCGAGGCCCGGCTCGCCGCCCAGGGGCTCACCCACAGCCTTGTCCTTTGTCACCCGCCATGTCAGTGGGCCCTCGTGCACCAGCTTCTTCTTGGTGATGTCCAGGTTCTGGAGGCAGGAAGGAGTGATGGTCAGTGCAGGGCAGGGCAGGTGGAGATGACCATGGGGCTATGAGTCAGGGGCCAGGACGGTGCTGGGGGAAGGGGGAGGGGTCAGCGTGGATGGGCCTCTCTGGGTCCCTGGGACCATTAGAGGGCCAGGCCAAGGGAGAGGGGGCGCGGGCAGGCAGGGTCACCTTGAACTCGCTCAGCATGGGGTCACTGCTCTGCCGCAGGTGGGACAAGTCCAGGCGCCTCTGATAGTCCTTGAGCCGCTGGGGCAGGAGCAAGTGTCATAAGTACAAGCCAAGAGCTGGGGCCATCCCACTGTGTCCCCAGGAAACAAGCCCAGGGTGAGGCCTGACCTCCAGTAACCCTGAAAGGGAGGAGCTGAGGGTGACTCAGCAGAAGTGGCCCCGAGATGGGCTCACCAGCAGGTCCTCCATGTCCCGCACGGCCTGGTTGACGTGGTGCAGAATCTCTCGGCAGCACTCGGCCGCCAGCTCCACCTTCTCCCGTTCCGCAGGCTCCTCTGTGGGCGAGGGGGGGACCAGCCCTGGTGAGCTCCGAGCCTGGACACTGCTGGCCCCTGGCCAGGGTGGGGGATGGGAGAGCGGGCCCAGCAGGCGGGCGGGCCGTACCTGTGTTCTGCGCGATGCTTTGCAGGAGCAGGGGGTACTTGGTCAGCCGCTGCATCTCTGTGGGGATCATGTCCTTCAGCTGCAGGCGGCGGCACCGCGGGCGACTCTCGGCCTCCTAAGAGGACAGCAGCGCTGAGGTGGCCTGCACTTGGGCCTAGCCTCCCCGCCCCCTCCACCCCTGCCCAGCCTGCCTCACCTGCACGAAGGCACAGAAACGAGGCTCCTTGCGCTGCTTGGCTTTGAGCTGCTCTAAGGCAAACGACTGGCGGCTGCAGAAGCGGGAGGAGATTTTCTGGAACCAGGAGCCCTCGGCACCATCGAACTATAGTGAGATTCAGGCCAGGGGGTGTCTCAGGTGGGACATGGAAGCCCAGACAGGACAGGGCTGGGGGCCCAGGCCCTTGGCTTCCAGGTCCCTGGTTGCAGCAGGGGCGCAGGGCGGGGCTGGGCGTTCTCACCCGGGCCAGTAGCACATCTCCAATCTCCTCAATGAGGTAGCCGCTCTCCTGCCTCCGCTTCATCAGGCGATCGAGGAACAGAGCTGTGGGGGGACAGTCAGGATAGGGGTGCTGTCAGGACCCCCAAGATTGTATATAGAGCCTGGTGGGAGCTGGCGGGGGTGGGGCTGCAGAGGTGTGTCTGTCTGATCCCTGGAGCCAGTGGGCTGTCCCCCTGGAATTTGAATTCTGGTGGTCAGGGCAGGGTGGAGCCCAGTACTAGACTTGGGGGTCCAGGAGAGCAGGCTAGACGCCCAAGTCTAGACGCCCAAGTCTAGGCGCCAAGGCCTCAAGGAGGAGCCTGGTGGTGGGGCGGGCAGGAGGGCGGCAGCCCTGCACTCACAATGCACCTCGATGAGCTCGTCCAGGCTGGGGAAGATGTTCTGCAGCTCCTCCAGGGGGAAGAAGCCCCCGTCGGCCATGGGCTGGTAGAAGAGGTCGTGCAGCACCCGCAGCATCCGCACGTGGGCCGCCTCCGTCACCAGCAGCTCTGTGGCCAGCAGGAAGGAAGGGTGGTTGGGGAGGGTGCCAGCTACGGGGGCAGCCTCAGAGGCAGGCTGGGGGATGAGGAGAAAGGGATGGGAGGGGACAACCCTCTCTGGGTTGAAGTCATCTGCCCTTGAGATCGCCACTGAGGGTGCGTCAGCCGCTGCCTCTCCTTTCTGGCAGTGGCAGCCAGCCAGGGCGACCGCCGTGCCCCAGTCTGCCTGGCACCACAGGCTTCCCAGGACATGGGGTGTTCGTGCCCAAACGGGGAAAGCCCCAGGCAAGCCAGGACGACTCGGTTGCCCCACAGCCGCAAGCTGGCAGCTGTGCTCTGTGTCCCACCATCCAGCACGGGAATCGGCCTCGGTCTCGGGGACCACCACTCCCTCTGCACTCAGGGTGCAGCTCAGCCGCAGGGCCCCGCAGCCCCTCGCTGTGTCTTTGCCTCTTTTTCTGGGGGGAACCTGCTGCGCTCCGGATGTGGTAACCACTAGCCCCATATAGCTCCTCAAGTATTAATCAAAATGAAATGAAACCCAAACTTCAGTCCTCAGGTGCTCAGCAGCTATCGCGCGGCTGCGGTGGCCCTGGTGACGCGCCGCACAGGCACCCGCGGCATTCCCGCCATTCCTGAAAGTCCTGCTTATGCTTCGAGTGTGTGCTCAGGGGATCTGTGACCTAAAAGCATTCGCCGCCTGCTTTACAAGTCCTGAACGAGGACCTTCTCCAAGGAGACCTCCCAACGCGCTTTCGAAAGCACCTCTTTTGCCAAATGCCCTTTATACACACAACTCAAAACCCCAGAAAGGAACAGGACAAGAATGAGACGCCCTCACCTCTGCCCAGAACCAGCCCTGCCGATACCTCCCCCGCCTCCCCACGGCCCCGGTGGCTGAGGCCGCGTGTCAGCAGCAGCTGCACTCGCTCGGCCCCACGTGTGCTAGACGCTCCGCGCGAACGTCTCACCCTCCGACGGCCCTTGGGACAGGAGCGATCGGTGCCCACGACTCACAGACGGGAGCAAAGGCTGCGCCAGAAATGCAACTGCACACACACCTCCCGCCCCGGCCCGCACCGTGTGCACCGCCACCGTCCTCGGCACCGGCTCCCGCCGGCAGCACCCGGGCTGCGGAGCCGCCCTTCCACAGTTCACGTGAGGACCGGCCCGGCCTCGTGCTGCCCGCGGAAACCACGCAGACAGACAGACACCTCCCGCACCATCTCCACGGCTGGAGGCGGCACTCACCGCTGATGACCTCCTGCCGCTTCACCTGGCCCTTGGGCAGGCTGTGCAGGGTGCCGGGCGGCACGAGCTCCCGCCAGCCGGGGGGTTCTTCTGGTTCCAGCTCCAGGCCTGACCGCCCAGGCTCCCCCTCGTCTCCGGGCTCCGGGCTGTGGGACAGAGGCCTGGTCAAGGCTCGGCTTAGGGCGGCCCAGAGAGGAGACGTGACTCCTAGCGTCCACCCCCTCCCTCCGCCCCCCCACTGTCATGGTCTCTCCCTGTCCCTGCCCCCAGGCGGCCCGTACTGCAGAGCAGCCCGATTTCTAGAAAGAACCGCCCTGCTCTCTCCTGGAACCACTGCAGTCCTTTAGTGACCTCAGCATCGATACCCAGTTCTCTGTGACTCTGTCACTGACCCCCTGCCCTGCCCCCCATCCTCTCTGACCCTCCAGGCTGACTCAGTGGTTGGGGCGGGTGTGGGAGTGACGTACGTGGCTCGTCGGGCAGGGCCAAGCACGGCCGTGGCAGAGCTGGGGTCCATGTCCACGTCGCTCCGGGAGCGGCCCCCACCCCGGCCCTTAGCCCCGAGGCTGCCCCGGGAAGGCCGGCGGCGGTCACTCACCCGCAGGCTCTCTGAGCGCCCCAGACGCCCCGATAGCCTGGACC
>PVJC01007794.1:34899-50595 GCA_004026665.1 Murina feae
GGGAGAGACCAGGACAGGGACAGGGAGAGACCAGGACAGGGACAGACCACAACAGGGACAGATGGGGAGAGACCAGGACAGGGACCAGGACAGAGATCAAACATGCAACAGAAGAGAGGAGTCAGAAGGAGCAGTGGCATGGAGGAGTGCTGGGGCAGTAGGGGGTGGTCAGGAAAGGTAGGAAATTTGGTGGGGAAGGGAGGGGAACCCAGTGTGGAACTCAGGACTGACCCCTCCCTTCCCTGAGGTGGGGGTGGGAGAAGGGGGATTTTAATACTTAGCTCTTTGGCTGGGAGGGTGATGTCCCCACCCACCCCTCTTAGCGGTGAAGGGGAGTGGGTGGCCCATGGGGAGAGGGGAGGGGCTGGGAGAAGTGGGGGCGGGGCTAGCCCTGCCCCCTGACCCAAGGCCCAGGCACCCACCTCTTCCACCTTCTGGGGAGAGAGGGACACAGGGTCAGAGGTGGACCCAGATGGAACCCAACTCACCTCCCCCATCCACCAAAGGGTCCCCAAAGCAGCTGCACAAGGACAGGCAGGGGGCAGAGCCTGCCCCCCCCGACGGTGAGGGGGACAGGGCCCCAGGCATGGAGCACAGAGGACTGGGGGGCTGAGGGAGGGGCACCAGAAAGCAGGGGCAAGGCCGCAGGCTGAGGCTTAAAAGAGCAGAGGGAGGGATGAGGGTGAAGGGGGTGGGGGGAGGGGTCAGGGGAGGGTGAAGGGCGGGGGAGAGAGAAAAAGAATGGGAGGAGCAGAGGCAGATGAAAGGAAAGAGGGAGGGGGGAAGGAGAAATAATTGTAAAAAAGAAGAGAGAAAAAAGGAGGAAAAAGGAATGAAAGAGACGACGAAAGGGGGAAGAAGGAAAGGGAGAGCAGGGCAGAGTGGCGATGGCTTGGGGACAGCAGGTGCAAATGGCAGCAAGACCCCAACACCCGTCCTCCCAGCCCCGACTCCTGCACTCAGCACCCCAGCCCCGTCTGGGTACCTCTCTGTGTCAGGAGCCTCCTCGGTGCTCTCCTGGGGCGCTGGGGGCTCCAGGCTGGCAGGGCCCTGTGGGAGCGGGTCCCCCAGCTCCGGGGAGGCATCCCCTGTTGTGGGGGAGAGCAGGGCTGGCTGGGGGTCCCTCTGACAGACACTCCACTCTGGGGGTCTGTTCCTTCCGCCGTGGAAGGAGGCGTGGAGACCATCCCCTCTGCCCCATCTAGTGCCTGGCAGACACCAAGTGGCTGCTCTGTACACTCATGGGGGACGGACAGATGGAAAGGCCTCTGAGAGCACAGCTGGGGCCCACAGAACTGGTGGGGAGACTGGATGCTCTGCTCGAAGCCTCCACATCCATCTGTTCTCCTGACCCTCAGCATGGACTTTCGGGAAGAGGACATGTACCCCATTTAGAGATGAGGAGCTGAGGCTCGGGGAGGGGATGAGTGCTGAGATACAGCAAAGGTAAGCCTCAGAGCCTGGCTTGGAACCGGCCCGGCAAAGCAGCTGAGGTCCCAGGGGCTGAGCGCCACATAAGGATTGTGAGAAGTGAAATTCATGGGTCTGGCAGCTCACCATCTAAGGGGGCTGATTGGCAATGCACTCAGAGAGGGTTCTGGGAAATGAACCCATGGGGGTGATGGGAACTGTAGTCCAAGGGTGTGGGAAACATCACCAGGACAGAGATCAGCCTGGGAGGAAAGCCGAGGAGGGGCACACTGAGGGGAGGGTGGATTTACGAACAGCACTGGTGACCGGGAGGATGGGACACGCGGGGAGAACTGAGGGGGGTACTGCCCCGGGGACCAGGAGACTCACCTGGTTCCCGGTCAGGACTGTCCCCAGGCACAGGCTGCAGTGAAACTCCAGGGGAGTCCTGCCCAGGGGCCCCAACATTCCGGTCCCGGGAGGGCACCCCCAGGCCTCCCTTCCGTTCTGTGAGGCCTGGCTTCTCAGCTGGGGGGACAATGGGGGAGTGAGATCCAGTAATCCACAGCAGCCGGCAGGGGCATCGAGATGCTGTGCTCCAGCCCTTCCCCTCCACCCGGAGGCCCTCCTCCTCCCGCAGACCCAGAGCCCAGCACCTGCCCCCTCCGCCCTCAGACCCATCTTCCCCTCTTAGCTTCCCAAAATGGACGCTCTGGCTTCAGGAACATTACCATCAGCCTCCGTTTTGAGGTGTCGAAAATCTGGGGCTGAAACGAGAGATGGGACCAATGGGACCGTGAGGTGGGGGAGGCGGCGGGGTGGTGGGGGGAGACCCTGCGGGGAAGTCGGGGTGGGCGAGGCTGGGCACCTCACCCTGAGGCTCTCCCCGGTTCCATCGGGCAGCATCCAGGAAGCTGCTCAGTCCTTTCTTGGTCTTGGTGGGCTCATCCGACCGCCGGTTTCCCATCACCTGTGAGAGGTGGGGGAGGGCAGAGAGGGCTGGTATTTCTGAGCCACCCACATAGAGGAGCTGGGCAGGGGCAGGGTCATGAGGCTCCCACTGGCTCTGGGAGGAAAGGTTCAGGCTTGAGCACCTTTTTTCGGAAGAAATTCCTCCCCGACTTCTTGTCCCCGCTCTTGGTCCGCACCCCGAGGTGGCGCATGTACAGGCTGATGGCGTTGACCACAGCGGCACTGTGGGGAGGGGACGGTAAGGACCCCATAGGTTGACCTGTACACTGCGCTCCCCACAGCCTGACCCTCTGAGTTCGCCTCCCACCCCAACCCCACACCACTTCCTGCTGCACATCTCAGGAGGGGGCGAGGGCTCCAGGGGACAGCACCAGAGACGTGGCGGAACCCAGACCCCACACGCCAGCCTCCTCCCTGGGGCCCAGGAGACTAAAACGCCTATCTTGTTGTCGCTGCTTCCATCACCTCTTTTCTTCATCGGTCGAGATGGTATGCCTGTGAGGAAGGTAAAGAGAGACAAGCCTGCTAAGCCTAAGGTCCTCATCCACCAGCACAAATGTCCAGAGGCTGTCCCCCTGAGGCCGCGACAGGACAGTGGAGTGGCAGAGAGGGTGCTGCCGAAGCAACAGGGAGGGAGGGAGATGATTGCATCCGGGTGCAGCCAAGGACAGGAGTGCCAAGGACCAGACCCAAGTGCCAGGCCTGAATAGAGGCCTCAGGCCTGGAAGCTGGGAGAGACCCCACCGCTGGGAAGAGAAGACGAAAACCCAGATGAACTGAAATGCCAGGGCTGTGGGACCCAGAAATCAAGGGACGATGCTGAGAAATGAATGTGGAGCTGCAGAGGGAGCCCAGGAATGGATGGGGCAGCTGCGGAGGGGCTGGCCCACTCACTGCATCTCCTCCAAGTGGGCCAGCAGCCGCTCCGCCACCAGCCGCTCCCGGGCCTCAAAGCTGGCGCGATCCCGCCCCACCCAGGCCTCCAGCTGGGTCAGCTCCTGCTCCCAGGGTGTCATGCCCATGAGCCGCTTGGATCGGAAATCCTCCAGCTGCCGGCTGATGGCTGCCTGCTGGCTCTGCATCACCTCCTGCACGAACTGCCGCTGGCTGTCCTCGGAGATGAGGTCAGGCCGCGTGCGGTCTGCAGGGAGAGGGGTGCGGCTGGGGGCCAGTTTCCCGGGCCGTGGGCCCCCACCCACCCTCGGACTCCAGCAGCCATGCTCCCATGGGCTGCTGGTTCAGGAGGAAGAAAGGAATCCCCACTGACCAGGAGCACGGTGTGTGGCCTCCCACCCTGGGCCTCCCGGGAGGCCTGGCCCCTGCCAGAGCCCTCTCCCTCCTCCCCAAGTCCCCTCCCTTCTTACCAAGTTCAAAGGCGACCGAAGGAGGGACAGACACCCGCAGAACCTGCTCAGGAGAGAGGACGGGGTGAAGGGGAGAACTGGGCAGTGATGGGATGGCAGCCTCGGCCCCGAGGAATGGTGGTCTGAGGGAGGAGCGACGGGAGGAGGCCCAGGCTGTCCTTCCCATTGCCCTCGGCAGGATGGGGTGAGGAGGGCGAGGGGGCCGGGCCCTTGGAGGTGTCCTCACCGCGGTCTTCTCCAGGAAGCTGTGGTAGAAGTCCAGGAAGGCCTTCTTGGCCTCCTTAGGGCCCAGGGAGCCCAGCATGTCCGCGTGCAGGCAGCAGAGCTGGGGAGACAGAGGGGAGCTGTCCTCTCTCCCGCCACACCCCTGCTTGGAACACCTTGGGGCTCACACCCTCTGGAAGTGTGCTCCCTCATCTCCACAGCCCCACACCCAGGCCTGCCTCTCTTGAAGGCCTCCCCGGGGCCACCACGAGCACCTGGCCATCTCTTTCCTGTGGAATGGTTCTCCGTGGCTCTGTCTGCCCGCTGCTGCCACTACCACCCGTCACCTTCTAAACCCTTTATAAACACAAACCTGTTAGCTCACAGGGACGTCGTGATCCCAGCTCACAGGTGAGAGAGCTGAGTTCAAGTTTACTAACGGTCACACAGCTCTCGAGGGCTGCTTGTGGCGATTGCTTGTTTCTGAATCAAGGCTGGTGCCCCACCTCGATCCGAGGAGGCTGATGGATGCGCCCAGCCCACAGTGACTGACGGGCGGCATCCCCACGGCCACAGAGAGAAGGGGTCAATTTCTGGAGTCCATGGGGAAGTCCGCATGGATGGGTGACACTGCCACAGGCACAGGAGGGATGGGCATGGCTTCTCCCTGGCTCCGGGATTCCACTGCTCTCGTGGCCCTGCCGTGTGTGCTCTCCCAGCCTGCACTCACAGCTCACTGAGGTTCATCCGGGCACCTGCAATCCTGTCTGGACCACACGGTGGTCCCTCGGGCTCCCTAGTTCTAGATCTGCTTTCTGGATGTTTCTAGACCCTCCTGGCTCATCTTCACTGGCCTCCCATAACACACTGACCACTCTGGCCTGGCCCAGCCCCATCCTCACCAGGGGTCCTGGCTCGAACTGCAGGGCCACGTGCTGCAGGAGGGCCATCAGGTGGGCTGGACGCCGCTTCACCTGCTCCAGGCTCTGGAACTGGCTGTTTTGCTCCTCTGCGTTCTGAGGGGGAATGGGGGTGAGACTGTGGGGAGAAGAGGGGCCTTGGGCTTGACCCTGCCCCTTCCCTGGCACTTCCTGATGGATCCAGGCTGGGAGGAGGTGTCTGCGCTGTAGGGGTGGCAGCAAGGCAGGTGAGAGTGGAGAAGGTTTAATGTTCTAAGGAGAGGAGATGAGGACATACATTACAAGAGGTGGGATGGGGATCTCTGCTGTCTCTGGGGAGCAGTGATAAAAATCGGGGTTAGAGTAAAAAGCATGGGATCGGGAATGGGTGGGGAGATGAGAAAGGAGGCACCACGAAGACGACGAGAGAGAAGGGCATTGAGAGGCTGCAGCGGGACAGCACCTGAGGACAGAACTGGACCTGAGGTGGGAGGGGACACTGAGGATGGGACTTGAGAGGCGGGGGCCCCAGGGACAGAAGCTTTCCCTCTCCAACTCCTCACCGCCTCCAGTTCGTTCTCAAAGTCCTCGTCCTCGGCCCCAATGATGCTGACGGGCACCAGGCCAGGCCGGGGGGGCCCTGGGGCCTGCGGAAGAGGAGGGTTGGCTTCAGCCCACAGGGCTCCCCACTCACAACCCCCCCAACCTCCTCACCCCTTGGCTCTCTCCACTCACCGCCCCTCGGACCACGACGCCGTCGGCCTCCATGGGCGCTGCAGGGCTGGGGGAAGAGGAGGGGCCGCGGTTAGGCGATGGGAGGAGGTGGCACAGGAGGTTACTCACAGATTCCTGGCCCAGGTGTGAAGGTGAGTAAACAGCCTTTCCCCATCTGGGCCTCCGCAGCTCAATGGGGCCTCTGTGTGGCCACAAAGAGCCCTTCAGAGGCCAGTCAGGGCGGGGAGCCCCGGGACAAGACTTGTTGGGGGAGAAGCTGGAGTCCCAGGAGCCTGGGTCCATAAGAGAGCTGTGGCCGTGACAGCCTGCAATTTTGGGGTCCCTAATGCAGGAGGGGGTTGGAGCTCAGACTCTGGGGTCCAGGGGAGGAGGAGCTGGGGGCCTGCGCTCCTGAGTCTGAGGAGGAGGGGCTGGGGGCTGGGCCCCAGGGAGGCAGGGCCAGCCGAGTTGGGAAGGTTAAAGGGGAGGTAGGAGGTATATAAATGGGGTGTGTGGGGGCTCTCTTCTGATCTGTGACAGGCTTGGGGCAGGATGTTGCCTCTGAACCCACCAGCCCCACTTCCTGTGACAGGAAGTCACAATGGCAAAACCCCCAACCCCCAACTCTCTCCGCTTAAGAAAACAAACTCTGAACCCTTCTCCCTCAAGAGTCCTCCAACCCAGGAGTTCTTTCCCTCGAGGATCTGACATATTTCTGGCATCCAGTCTCAGAAAAACAAGGAACAGTCCTCAGACAGCTCATCCCCAAGGTGTGTCTGTCTCCCTCGCCTATGTCCGTCTGTCTTGCTGGCTCTCCTTTCTCCAGGCAGCAGTCCCTGGCTGTATCTCCCTCGAATCTACCTCACCTGTGCCTCTCTTCCTCATTTTCCCTCTCCTTTCCTTCAGACCTGTCTCATTTCCCCACTGTCTCTGCCCCCTCTCGACCCCATCCTGCTTCTGCTGCTCCCTGCTTTTCCCTTCACCTATCCCTGCCTCTGTCTTCCCACACTGGTCCCTGCGCTTCTGAGTCAATGTCTCATGCCTCATATCCCATGTCATCTCCCTTAAGAGTCTCCACTTCTCCCTGTGTCTTCCCACTGCTATCTTCCGTGCCCTTAATTAATAACGTCACAAGAACCCATGTCAGGCGGGAAGAGCTGTGGAAACAAGAGTGGGGTGGACCAGTGGGGGTGGGGGGGCTTCTCCCCACAGCCCAGAGCTATTTGTAACCCTAGTTGCCTGAGACCCACCCTTCCCTCTCTCCCACAGGCCGCCTCCATAACCCTCGGTAAGCGGCAGCTGTGATTGTGATTATGATCATTAAACAATGATGCTTCCTGGAGGGTCCGAACGCCATCCCACGGGGCTCACCCGAGCAGCAGCGTTTTTTATTCTTTTCCATAAAGGGTATGTGTCCAACACCCAAATTTGAGTAATTTAAGATCTGAGCATTGTTCAATGTTCACATAAATGAAGTTGCAAACCAAGGCAGAAAAATAATACCGATTATTTATTATGAAAGCTAAACTTGCACATCCCTTGCAGGCTGCCAGGCGCTGCTCCGAGTGCTTCTCACACAGAACTCAACCCTCACAACCACAAGCAGCCCACGCTCTCCTGACTCCCAGCAGAGAGGGGAAACCTTCCCTGGGCTGCCGGCTGCAACTTCTGGGCTGGGAAACATGACCATGAACATGGAGAGGCCATGCTCGTCCCGCTTAGGAGTGGACAGGTTCAACAGAAGCAGGGAGACTCCAGAGGCGCACAGGAGGAGACGCAGGTTACCGGAGCGAACGCCAGGCAGGCCCCGAGTCATGCACTTGGCATGTATCATCTCCTTCACTCCTGGCCACAGTATGAAGTCATGACTGAGGCTTAATGTGCACTAAGTGCCATTAAGTGGCAGCATTGCTGCTTCATAGGTATCAACCGACTTAATCCTCTCAGCGGCCTCCTGAGGTCATTATCGTCACCCCCATTTCACAGAGGAGGAGACTTAGACACAGCTCATAAGGCACAGAACAGGACTCAGCCCCAGGCAGTCTGGCTTCAGAGTTTATGCAGTTAACTACCAGAAAGTGCTGCTCCAGAGCATGGGGCACCCCAACCTTAGGAAACGAAGATCTGAACGGAAGCTGAGACACATGAAGTCTCTCTCTGGCCTGGGAAAGTCTGGGATTGTGGGCACTGTGGCCTGGCAGGAATGCAGGCTGGACTCCGCTGTGCCACAGAGGGCTGGGGCTGAGGGAGGAGGGGGAGCGGGCTTGGCTGCTTAGGGGATAGGGGGGATGAGGGGCTGCCACAAAGGCCGAGGCTGTCAAATGGATCTTAGCAACTGACAAGGCCTGAGGTCCAGCAGAGGGGGGTGCTCTGTGCATGGGGCTGGCGGGGGTCAGGGCGAGTCTAGGGGTGGAGATCCTAGAGCAGAGCTGGCACATGTGGGGGGCAGCATGGGCACCTGGGTTCTCTGCAGGGCTGTCTATAGGATACTGAATGGATGGTCCTGGCCTCTAAGAACCTCTGGGAGACTTGCAGAACCTAACATAGAGCAGTCGAGGTGATGCCACCTGACACATGGCGGGTCACACATGGTCATGAAACCATGGAGAAAGCAGCCAGTCCATGGGATCGCTGGAGACTTACCAGGGGACCAGAATTCTCTAGGGGCCTGTGGTGGATCTACAGGCCCTGGATTCCAGGGGATGTTACTGGTCCCCTAGCTGGGGACCCCACGTCTGTAAGGGGCCGGGTCCCCATAGCGGGCTAGCGGAAACCTGGGGTGTCTGCAGAACCTTGTATCCACATGGAACGTGGCGGTTCTACACAAGCCCCCAAAGCTATTTGGGACGTGGCGGGTCTACATGGGCTCCAAATCCTACAGGGAACGTGGCGGGGGGTGCGCTTCCAGGGATGCTGGGGCTGACGTGCGGAGTCAGGGTCTGACGCCCGCGGGGGCCGCGTCCCTCACCTGCTCCGGGTCGGAGAAGCCACCGCTGCTGCCAGGACCGAAGCCTCCGCGCGCCGGCTCCCGGTTCCCCCACACCCCTTCCAAGCCGCTCTAGCCGCCTCCGAGGCCACCTTTGATTCTAACTCCACTCCTCCCGCCAGCCGCTCTAGCCCGGCTCCTGACAGGTGACTCTATGCCTCCTGCCGGACGCTCTAGCTCCTCACTGCGCCACGCTGGCCAGATGCGGCCGCTCTGGCCTGCCTTGGAGGGCTGGCGTTTCCGTATCTCGACTGCTCCCGTCACTCCCCCGGGCCCCGCCTCCGCTCGGGCGGGAGGTGCGGAGGGTTCCAGCCCGACAGCCAGGGCTCAATCTGAGATCGGAGTCCCCTCGGCCCGTGGGTTCTCGGACGGGGCTCCCCACGCTGTCTTGCCTCCCTAACTCGGAGATCAGCTGGATTCCCAACGCTTGGACGTGAAGTCTCCCCGCACTCCCACCCCAACCCCACCCCCACCCAGCACACTTTCCGCTCGTCTGGAAAGCAAAAACCCTGGGTTCGAGCGTACCTTTCCCTCGGACACGCAGTGTAACCTGGAATAAGCAATTCCTTCTTTCCGAGCCTCAGTCTTCCCATCTATACAATGGGCGAAGTCCGCCAGCTCTGTCCCCCACAACCCAGCTCCCAGTGGCCCAGAAAGAGGTTTCCAAACACGCGTTCCATCAGCTCTCTGCAACTTCCAGCCTCACTGCGGCCCACGACGTAGTTAACTGTCGTGCTTTCTCTCCCAGGGTCCTAACGCCAGCGGGTGAGGAGACGCGCGGAGCGGAAAGCTCCTGCGAGTTCAAAGCCCAGCTCCACGGCCTCAGTTTCCCCACCCGCACCGTGGGCGTGACCTCCATCCTCCGCCTCGCACGCCTCTCCCTCACCTACTGCACTGGACAGGTATTCGTTCTCCCCTCTGCGTCCCTTTGACAGGTGGGAAAACTGAGGCCGGGGGAGGGGCGGCCGCCGGCTCCGCGGCGCCGAGGCGGCCCCTCCGCGGCCGGCCGCGCCCCAGCCCCTGCATCCTCCTCCCACTTCCCCCGCCGCCGGGCGGGAGCGGGCGGGGCGCGGACGGGGTACCTGCTGTCCGCGCGGGGAGGTGGCCGGCGGGCGCCCGGGGTCGGGCTCGGCGATCCCGGCCCTGCGTCCCGGCTCCCGCTTCCTGGCTGTGGCGGGACAGGAAGTCGGGGCGTTTTTCCGGAGGCCCCCGCCCCGCCACCCCTCCCCGCTTCCTGCCCGCGCCCCGCTCCCGCCCGGCACCTCCGCTTCCTTCCCCTTCTCGCCGCCGCCCGGCCCCCGAGGGTCCGCCCCGCCCCGCCCCGCCCCGCGGGTCAGGCTGTGGGTCTTCGGGGCGCTGCCTCCAGCTCTGCCCGGTGTCCGCCTCCGGCTGGCAGCCTCCCTTTCCGTCCGCCTCCCTGTTTCCGTCCGGGCCCCCCTCCCTCTCTGTCACTCTCCCCTCGGAGCCTCTTTCCCATCTGGGTCCGCAGAGCCGTCGGACTCCCTCCCCCGCCTGTTGCTTTCCTCTCTGTGTCCGTCTGTCTGCGGACCCTTCCCTCCATCGCTGTCTGCGTCGCTGAGTGTCTCCTCTCGGATTCCCTCCCTTAACTTGCTCCGTCTGTCCCTGTGCCTCCCGTCTTCCTCCCCTCATCTCAGAAACTGCGTGTCTGTGCCTCTGCCATGCCCCTCCGCCTCTCCCCTCCCCCAAGGAAGGGCCACAGACTCCAAATCTCCCGCCACAGCCCACTCCCAGGTAACAGGTGTGGCCATAGAATTGCTTGCCAGCCCCACCAGACAGTCCCCCGTGATTCGGAGACTTAGAGGTGCATGAAGAAACGTGGTCACCTCCATCCCTCCATCCTCCCACCTGCTCAGGGAAGACATGGCCTGGGGTGGGCCCTCTGCAAAGCACTTCTGTTTCTCTCAGGGAGTGGGAGAGGCTGAGGCGGATGAGGGGAGTGGAAGGGGGAAGTGGGGGCAGAATCCTGGGTCAGGGGGCTTGCAGGTCCCAGGGGAGAAGGGTGGGGGTGGACGGTCCCCTTGAGATCCATGACTCCTGCCAAGGTCTGCAGTTGGGAAGCATTTATTATAACTAAGTGGCCATGACAGAGCAGGGAGGGGGGAGGTGACACCGAGGCTGCCACAATCAGTCCCCTAGAGGCAGTGATTAAGGGCTCATTACCAGCGGGGTCAGTGAGTGGGTGGGAGCTGGGAAGAGGCAGCAGGGAGAGGAAGGAGGGAGCGTGGACACTCCCAAGGGGCAAGTTGAGGCAGGACTCTCCTGGGAATGACTGTGAAAAGAACGGGTTCCAGGGAGCAGGGGAGACACTGCAGCTGGGAGCATAGCAGACGGGGGCTGGTCACGGCTTCTCCAGCTGCACGTCTCCGATGTGGAGACTGCCCACGTCCTGGTAGGTGCCCTGGAGGCCCCGGGAGATGTCCTCGTACATGGAGCAGTCATCAAGGTTCAGGCCCTGGGGGGTGCGCACGTGGTGGTGGGCCTCAGTGTCCTGATGTCTGGGCCCCCGACCCCAGAGGACCCCCGTGAGGCCCCCGACGCACCTGCTCCTAACCTGTCCCCACCCTCCACTCACCTCATAAAGATTTTCATCTTCGTAATCATCCCGGGTGTCCACCCCGAACTTCACGTTCTGCCATCGTTTCTGTGGGGGGTTGGGAGGCTCAGTGGGTAGGGGGCATGTTTTCAGGCCCTTCTAGATGTCTGGAGGGCTTTCTCAGAGCCAGGAAGGGACCTTGCTCAAAGCCCATACAGTACTGGGTAAGAGGCATGGCTCTCTGGGTCCAAGCCAGTGTCCTGGCTGCCCAAGTGTTCTCCATGAAGGACAACCTCAGTGGTAAATAGCGATGGTTGCCCTGTGGCCTAAAGAAACTCCAGGTCACAGCCGCTGGGAGGGTCCCCAGCCCCCATCTTCCCTGGCCTTGGCTGCATCTGGAGGGCACTCCTGTGTTGGGGAGAGTGAAGCACCCTGGGGGGGGTGGGGGGGGTAGAGTGAGAACATCCCTAGAGAAGGGCAATGATGACAGCTGTGGGGAGACTGAGCAAGGGCAGCGCCCCCAGCACATGGAAAAGCCTGTCATCGTATTCATTTGTTCACCACCCCGCCCCTGTGTGTGTGGGGTGTGTGTGTGTGAGGGAGGGCTGTCATTCTCCCAGGTTTTGGGCGGGGACCTCAGACTCCAAGGCCTGGTCCCAGGTGGCTCACCCTGAACAGCAGCAGTGTCCCGGGCACCACAGCGCAGAACAGCAGGATGATCCCCTCCGCTGTAATGATGTTGTTCTTGGTGGCCTCCCCCATGTCCAGGAAGGGTTTGGGGGTCCGCTCTGCGAGAGGAGAAGCGAGTGCTGCTCAGAGCCCTGGCTCCTGGCCCTGTTCCCGGCCCCGCCCGAGTAAGCCCCCACTCTGCAGGTGAGAGGTGGGAAGTGTGTGGGAGCCGGAGCAAGGATGCCTGTGGTGCAGGAACTGGCTCCCTCCCCGCTTCCCAGCCACTCACCAGGGAGCACACGGAGGTAGGTGCCACAGGAGTGCCATTCCGTGTTGTTTTCCTTAGCGTGGCACCTGTATAGGCCTCTGTGGCTCTTGTTCGCCGAGGAGATGATCAGCTCACCGTTGCTCTGGCCCCAGTCTTGGAACTGAGGGGGCCACGTGAAGTTTCCGTGCAAGATTCGCCACCACGTGACGTTAGGTTTGCTGCCGTTATGCAGGCACGGGAGGCGGGCCTCCTGCCCCGAGATCACTGTTACCGATGGTGGGCCCCTATCTGTCCACAGGTCCCCTAGGCCTGCAAAGAGGCGGACGGCTCAGGGACTATGGATGGGGTCACAGGCCCAGCTCATGCAGCTGCAGCACTCCTGGGGGAGCAGGGGGAGTATGAGGACCCTTCTGGGGGAGAGAGGGAGGTGTGGGGCCCAGAGGACACATGATGTTGGGACAGGGAGTGAGGGGGCATCTAGGGAAGGAGAGAGAGGTACCCCTGGGAAGAGAGAGAGGACATACCTGGGGAGGTGGTTTGAGGACGTCCTGGGGGAGGAGAGTAACACACCTGGATGGTGACACAGCCCGGCTGCCCCGCTCTCCAGTGCCACCTCTTGCATTTGGATACTTAGTTCCCTGGTAGCAGAGTGCCCCTGCCCACCCTGCCCAGGCAGCGACTCCAGAATCAGTTTGGTCATCACCCCCTCCTGAAGGCTTTCCTGGTCTACATTCCCAGCCCCAGCCCAGCCCCACACTTGACACTATCTTATGTCATTGTCAAAAAACCCTTAGAAGAAGGTTCTCTCCTTAGGCCATTTTTCAGGTGGGACAGCAGAGGCCCAGGGCAGCAGGAGTGGGGAGGAGGGGCGCTAGGGGAGGGCAAGTTCGTGGGGTCTGCCTTGTCTTGTGTCTCTGAGCCTGCCCCTTATTCTCTGTAACTTGCATGTGTCAACCTGGGGGTCAGGGGTTGAGTTTAGTCCTTGGGCTGGGCGTTAGGGGCGTTAGGGGAGCATCTAGGTAGTGTGGGTGGTTAGAAGGAGCTGGTGGCCCAAATACACGCCCCCTCCCCCCCACCCAAGACCCAGCTATCAGAGCCGGTCCATATGGCTGCTCTGCCTCCTCTGGGGAGGGAAGAAGGGAGTTGAGGAAGAGACAAGAAGGAAGAAGTGGGGCAGAAGCAGCAGCCTCAGGGTCAGGGGCTCCGTTCCGGGCTCCCAGTGTAACCTCACGTGACCAGCTGCCTCTCTGAACTCCTGGGTCAAACAGGTGGTCATAGCCCTGACAGCTGGCGTTGCTGAGGGAGGATGGCATCATGAGGCGCCCCTCCCCCAGCACGGAGAAGGGGCTCCCTGTGCAGGGGGTGACTGGGATTCCAGGCAGAGAAAGGGAAAGCTTTTTCTTCACTCTGAAGCTGAGTGCACCCCAAGGTCCCCTCCTGCCCCCAGCTCTGAAGCTCAGTCAGGGGCAACCTAGTTCCTCATTTGACTTGAGGCACAGAGTCTGTAAGGCGCTCTGGCTCCTGCCTCCTCCATGAGGCGGTGGGGTGCCCTTTTAACATCGCCGACCCCCTCCAGCCTCCCCTAGGCCTGTTTGGAACAGTCAAGCCCACAGATAGATGTGGTTTCTACAGAGGCCTTTCCCAGCGCCCCTCCTGCTGTCTCCTCTCTGCTTGTGCCCGCTCTCCAGCCCCCCCAGTCCCTCCTCCTCTCCCAAGGACCCGCCTGATAGCCACATACCCAGGCCAGCAGCAGAGATCAAGAAGAAGATGGTGCCAGGCGGCAGGATTTGCAGGACTCCGGGACCCCCAGGCATCTTCTCCCAGTGAGTTGGTGCGTCTGGCTTGCAGCCGTCCTGGGGTACCAGATCCCACCTCCGCAGGCCTCAAACTCCACCCCACTTCCTGCCCAGCCCTCCCGGAGATGGGCTCCACTGGCCCCAGTGCTGGGCAGTTCTGCCAGTGTGCTTCAGATGTGAGCTGAGAGGAACTGCTCCCTGCACCTGTGGTGGCCACAAGTCCCCTGAGGGGAGGTGGCTTGGGTGGGGGGAAGAGGCTAGTTCAACGTTTGGCTCCTCATTGGGTGCCTGCTGTGTGCAGGCAGTCAGGGCAGTGACTCTGAGCTTTCTTAGTCTTAGTCCCTATTGGCCTTGGGCAAAACCTGTGCCCAGCCTGAAACTCTGTGTGCTCCCTTCGTGGGCTGGAAATGAGGATTTAAAGGCAAGGTGTTGTGCATGCACAGAACTGAACACAGCACCCGTCACATAGTAGGTGCTCAGTAATGTTGGTTGCTATTGAGGTTCATGAGGAATAAATGAGGCAAGGCAGGGGCTCTGTGACTAAATGGGGACTTCCCTTTCCAGGCCTTTTGTTGTTGTTTGATTTTTAGAGGGTGGAAGAGAGAGGGAAAGACAGAAATACCGATGTGAGAGAAACACATCGATTTGTTGCCTCCTGCATGCCCCTGGCCCAAGGAGGAACATGCGACCAAGGTGCCCTTAACCAGAATCGAACCCAGTACCCTTTGGTCTGCAGGCCTACACTCTATCCACTTAGCCAACCCAGCTAGAGCTCCATGGATTTCTTTAGAGAGAATGAAAGGGAGGGAGGGAGAGAAACAGGCATGTGAGAGACACATTGATTAGTTGTGTCTCAAACTTGCCCTGATTGGGGCAGGAGATCAAACCAACAACCCAGTCACGTGACTGGGAATCAAACCTGTGATTTGATGTGAGGGCCGATGCTTTAACCACTGAGCAACACCAGCCAGGGTAAGCCTTGGCATTTTTAATCCAAGAGACTAGGATATCTCTCTGTTGTGACATGAGATGTTCCTGGTACCCAAGGAATTAATAGCAATTATGGGCTCTTGGCATTCTTCCATTTGGCCTCCCCACAAGCATCAAGCCCCTCCCTCCCCTCTTTTGCAGAGGAGGGAGACGGAGGCCCGGAGAGGGAATGCTGTCATTGTCACTTGTCTGGTGTTATACAGTCTGGTGGTGGAGCGGGTTCTTTTGAGCATCGTTTTAGGTCAAACGAGAGGAAAATGAGGTCTGAGGGGAGAGGGTAAGGAATGGTATGAAACTGTTGAGATGTTTCTGAGCAGTTAGGGGACCATCACACACAAACACGCACACACACACACACACACACACACACACACACACGGGGACACATAGGAAAAACTTAACTGCAGGGAGATTTCTGGTGGCAAAAACTGGGAAAGAAACCGAACGCGAAGGCTGTGCAGGAGAATGGATGCGTACATTGTGGCATGCGGCAGTCAGCCGATAGAGTAGTACACGGCAGGAGAGGCAGGACCTCGTGTCAACAGGGCTGCATCGGAAGAAAAACATGAAAATGAGGAGGTACAGTAGCATGATATGGTTGACTTGTTCTCAAAAGGCAAAACAATGCCGTATGCTGTTAGGGATGTGTGCGTCCCTCCGCAGTCAAGGTGCAGACAGACAGGTTCAGGGGAGTGACACCAAGTTCCCGAGAAGGTATCTCTGTGGGAAACCAGGGGGTCGTGACTGGGAAGGTTGTCTGTCTAGATTTTATGTCTTTTTTTTGTTTTAGTTCTTAAATTAGGTGGTGGGCTTCTGAGTCTTCATTACAGTATCATGTACACTGTTGTGCTTGCTTGAAGTATTTCATAA